>JASDQU010587543.1:45817-62806 GCA_032191745.1 Picea mariana | reverse complement strand
AGCAATACCCAAATCCCCCGAAGTAAAATACCAGGATCCCATGTCCACCTGTGGGATACATAGTAGAACCCATCCAACAATGAACAATAGGACACTCCACCCCCTGGATCCCATATCAAGAAGTGAACTGCAATACTCTGTGAAGAATAGTCCTAGAAGATATCAACCCTGTGAACCTCTTGCATATGACACATAGCCTCATCTCGAAATGAGCCCATCCTCCAAATCTCTACCAAGATCCACATAGACTCCATCAACTGCACATGCTGATGTCCGACCAAGGTGATGCAAGACCTCCGTGAGGCACCCGCAAGCGATGCACTCCTCTCAACACTGAAGATCAATGGAAAGTTAGAATAACTTTCCCCTGCAATGGTCCACTCTCCCCTGTTGGTCAATGAACTGCTCAGTCCTGTAGTCCCTAGGTCCCATGCTAACCTCTGTTGAAGATCCTCATGCTAACACTGCACTGCTCTGACTATGACTGTCTTCCCCCTGCATACATCCTGAACCCTCCTCTCCTGGGTCCTCCAACTGAAATACCTGTGACCATCGGACCTGCTGTCAAGAAACTGTATCTGTAAGGGCATATCTATAGAAGAAGTACATGTACAAACATCTATATGCCCTATCCTGATGATCAAGTGGAAGGAATGGTCTCGCCCCATAGGACACGTACCTGCAGACCCACTCCAAACCAAACCAAGGTGGAGTGTGTGGCTCTCTGGTGCAACCTTGGTCAACATGAACATCACGCTAACAAAATGGACTCCTAGGTCCCATGGAAAAATTGGAAGTTTATCACTTCCAATCTCCTCTAACTACTCCCATGTGAAGATAATCACTACCATAAGACCTATGTGCTCATCTACTACCACCTGCCCCATGCTACTCTCTCTCACACACCAAGTCTCAACTAGATTCCTATGATGATCCCTCTCTCTTTGGCTGGATGTCATAGAGGTACTCATGTCAGGTGGCCTTGGCCTAGGCACTCTCCATGCTCTTAGCCATTGTCTATCTCTCCTCATGTGACTGCTGATCTGGTGAAGGTGCTCAATCATAACTATGGGCTGCTGCAAAAGAGTGAAATATTCATACTCCCCTAAGTGTGTCTCCTCCATGCAAGTTAGTACACCCCTCTGAATCCTACCATACATCTCAGCATGTCTCTGTGAACTATCACTCATCACTGTATGCTTCGACATACTCCTGTCATCTACCGTAAACTCATGCTGCATCACGGATCCTGGGCGTATGGCTGGATCAATCTCTATATGGAGATCACCCACTCCCAAGACACCAATGGAAGTGTCCCCCATCAAGTGGTGCTCCTTTGCTAGATCATCAACATCCTCTCTCAACGTGGTTGACTAATACATCTGAGTGTCCACTAAGACAGATGACGTGGATCTCTGATGGATCTCCTCAAGAGACCCATCCAATCTAGACTCTGGTTCTTGAAGGGTTGTCTGTGTGCCTCTCAAGAATCCTCGAGTGCTCTCCAACTCATGAGTGAGTCGGTCCATCTCCAGCTCCTTCTCCCTTAGAGCCTCATGATATGTATCACTAATCCTAAATAGGTAGTCCTGGCCAGTCAACAACTGCTGGTGATCGGTCCTCATCACAGATACCCTCTCCTTGAGAGTATGAAAATCCTCCATGGAAATCTCCTCATTTGAACTACCATGTGCCACTGATGCTCTCCAGCAGTAATCTACAATCACTACATGCATATCATCAGTACGTCTAGTGGCTGCCCTGATCATATCCTCACTAACTCTCAATTGTTCCACTGAGTGGTGTGACTCCTGATCATGGTGATACTGAGGTGCCACCTTAGACCCCTCACTGCTAGCGTCGGTCCTTCTAGTGCCAGCTCCAGAATCCCCAAAATCATCCTCTCCATATGATGACATGCTCAACTGTCCACTGTCTATGGTTCTACTGGGTCTTTCCATACGTAACTGCACATCATTCTCAACTGCTAGCTCCCTCTGAATCATACTGTATCCGGTGTGAGTGGTTGTATCCTCCTGTGCACTCAACCTTCTACTATCATCTACGCCTGGATCCCATATAGCTGTATCTAGACATGAGCTATTGTCATCCTGACTACCAAAGAGTGCATCCTCATCTATGCAATCTGATCCTGGAAGTAAGTGCTCCATCCACCTATCAACCTCTACCATCTGCTCAACCACTAGAGTCTCCAATAGTTGTGACTCCATCTCCTCTGACTGACCTGTATGTGTGGGGTCAACTGCATGTATGTCCTGTACCTCCTCCTGGATCTATGGGTCTACCTATCCATGGTGTGCATCCCTCACACGAGGCTCATCCATCATACCTGACGTGCCACTGATCTCCTCATGTGACGTGGCTATCATGGGTGTATCAACAGGTGTCAGATGTGTCACGACCCTCATAGGTAGCTCATCATCTCTAAGTGATAACACGTGTGACTCCTCACTAGTGTTGCCACTCTGCTGAGGCATAATGTCATCAATGGTATGTGATATGTCTACTAAGACACTGGTGCCATCGTCCTGTCCATCCAGCCACCTATCCAATACACAAGGGTCATCATCCTCCTCAAGCATGCAAACATCACTAGCCCCTGTGCAAGAGTCACTGTCGTCATCCGACTGCTCAACATATGTCACTCCATCCACACACACCCCATCATCACAGTCATGGTGTGCCTCAATATTGTGCTTCTTACCCTTACCCCTACACCTATGATCTGGTTCCCAAGGTACCTTGCAACTGTAGCAAAGTTGTGTGCTCCTAATGGGTGTGGGGTTTCTAATGGGCGTGGGGTTACCCCAAAGGGCTGCTTTGATTTCCTCCCTCTTCTTGAGCCAACGTGCAATCTTCTTCTTGTTCCAACTAGGATTTTTATAGGATAGGAACCATTGGAATGTTATGATCCCTTTGAAATTATTGAGGGTTTCATATTCCCTCTAACACTCCTCAATCCTGTTAACAATCTCCATTTCCTTCCAAAAATCCATTTATCCCTATGAAAGACCCCTCAAGTTTGCAGGATTTAAGCTTTGATACCACTGTAATGATCCCAATCCATTATGCAAGGATCATCATTGTTTTGGTGTCTTTTTAAAACTTTTTCTGAGTGAGGTATTTCGTCAAACACTTTGTTGATCTACCTTTTATATGTGTTTATATGTGTGTATGCAGCAAATAACAGAAATAGATAACCATGGAACATACCTCAACCATATGCAATAAGATAGGCAAGCCAAAACATCTCAATTCTTCTTTATTCATAAAATAGAGAAACCTGCTACAATGAAGATGTCGATCTGGAATGCTCAACAGATGGCCAAGAAGATAGACAATAGATAAGAGCTACTACAAAATGCTCCCTCTAATACAAAAGATGCCTCCAAAGGCTGAATGAGAAATGAAGATCAATACAAGCAGATCTGAATGCCAAACTCTCCAGCTGAACGATGCCATGCTCCAATAGATGGCTGAAACCCTCAATAACTCATCCCTACTACCAAAAGTGTCCAATATCCCTAATAAATATGCCAACTGATAGATCGGGTGATGGTAAGAACAACCCAGGTGACCAAATCTCCAAGATCCCTCTCAATCTCTATAGATCTGAAATCCCCCACTGAATGGTGCGCCCCACTGGATGATTGAAACCCTAGATAATTCGGCCCTGCTGCCAAAAGTGTCCAATCACCCTAATAAATATGCCAACTGATAGATCGGGTGATGGTAGAAACAACCCAGGTGACCGAATCCCCAAGATCCCTCTCAATCTCTGTAGATCTGAAATCCCCCATTGAATGGTGCACCCCACTAGATGACTAAAACCCTAGATAATTTGGCCCTTCTAAAGGAGGCCTCCAAATGCTCCAAAACTCTCCACAATGATATATCAGGATGCTGCAATGAGAACCCAAGTGCTCAAATCCTCAAATACCGGCTAGATCCTTAGATCTAGCTACCCTCCAAATAATGGTGCACCCTCCTCGTGGGAAAACATCCCACTCTCAATACAAATCAATCCTCCATTGACAGACTCTGGAAAACCAACAAGAATGATGCCAAGACACTTGCAAAGGAAACCCACTACTTGGAATTCTCAGAATCCCTTCTCCTAAGCTAGGACGAATCCCTCCTTAATGAATGGTGCACCCCCCTTGCTAGAAACCCCAACTGGTGCACCCTCTCTCTACCTGCGCAAGCAACTGATGTGAAATCCTCCTACAACTGAGTATATATGGAACTAGAATGGTGTGGGAGTGTATTGCATCTCCGAGACCAAGCTTGGGACAAGCTAGGTCGAATATTTCACCATCGAATCGTCCTCTAGGGTTTGTTAAGTCAAAACCCTCAAAACCCCCAATGTTGGGCTCACTAGCTAGAAGCCAGGAATCAAAAGATAAACATACATGAATGAATGAGAAGAGGCCCTTGCCTTTCCTTTATACTTTTTGGCTCACCTTGTCCCTCCAAAGTGAGTTTCATTTTATTAATTTTTAATTAATTAATTAAATCACTTTAATTAATTAATTAACCTTTTTACCTTTGAAAAGCTCCTTATCTCTCCTTGTGGCTTCCTTGGCCACTGAAAGTCACTTATAGCCATCCCATCCTATAGTGTTTCTCCTCTTGATTCCAATGAGCTATTACACTGAGAGGTTCCTCCAAGTAATGTGCCCAAAATGACCTCTTCAGTGAATTCCATTGACTTATAGCGCAAAATAGTCAAAATCATGGAAATCGTTGGAATGCAACGAAACGAAAGCCAACCTGTGCAGAATGGCTCATAATGATGGAATATGATCATCAATTCAAGATGGACCCCACAATGCCTCTCAAATACCCATGTACTCGCTCTAGCATCCATTTGGCTACTCTGGTCATCATAAATCTCTGCCTTGTGATGATGTCCCAAAGTGGGGACATTACAAGCCTGGTGGACAACCAAATTCATCGAGCCCTCCAATTCCACCAGCGCCTTGACATGTTGTTTGATGCCTACTCCAACACATCTCTGGGATGACGATGCCTAACATGTGCACAATCCTTCGCACTTCCAGCCAGATCGAGAAGGAATGATGGAGTTTATGAAGCCACTGGGTAACTGCTACTGTGAATGTTTATGGTTAGAATTTTCGTTTTGTTGAGGAATAGAGCTTTAGCCCTATTAGACCTCCATTATGTTGCCAGAAGTAAGCTTTGGACATAGTCTTAGACTCATGGCTGCCATACATCGTGGTTTCCTTCGGACAAGACAGATGGTGGTCAGGTTTTTTGAAACAAGTTGCATAGGAAGCCAACTTTCCTCGTTTCCTTTTTTTAGGAGGGACAATTGGCATTCCAAACATTATTGTAAGCCTACACTTTAATACAATAGGATCCTCCTTTTTATTTAAAAAAAAAACATATTCGTCTCGCACTCCTCTTTACCATATATTTTCTTCCCTTGGTAATCACTTACAATAACCACCATATATTTTCCGCCCTTGGTCATCACATATAATACCCACCATTGGTGAAGATAAAGTCATGGAGATGAAACTCAAAAATGGTTTAAAAAAAAAAAAAAATGTTTACAAGTATACAATATGCTAAAGTTAGGATGGTTATAAATTATTCTTGATTCATCTTTCGAATGAAGCCTTTGTTTATTTGCAACACACATTAGAAGAATATATGATCCAAGTTTAATCCTTGTGTTTTGTCTTTCTAATGTCAAGATGATCCGATCCAAGCTTCATTCGGGTGGTTTGTCTTTCTAACATCAAGATTATCTATTTTCTCTAGAAATCCACATTTTGATGATTTTCATTCATGGGTGGTATAAAACATTCAACCATCAAAATAAAAATAGCAATCATTTCACTGTTTGCAATGTTAATCACCTCTAATAATGACTAACACCCAATCAAGAATTTCAAGCATATTCAATGTACATTAAATTCTAGTCACAAAATTGGAAGTGGAAGTTATGATTAAGAGAAAGATCAATGTAGCACATAGTTTCCAATAAGAGCGATGCATATCAACATAACTAGAAAATGAGACAAACTATATTGCTACAACATTTTCTAATGCCATTTGTGATACGTTTTGTATTTTGAAATAATTCCTCTTTCCCAGATACTACAGGCTGAAAACCAAAAACTTTGATGCACAAGGTTTTTCTCAAATCTTTCGTTACTCACATGCACTCAATTTCAGTTAGGCAACAAAGATTGTAGTTAAATACACAGAAGAAAATTCCCATGGCATGTTCATATGTCAGTACCCATGTTAAATCTTAAATAATCTGAAAACAAATAAAAGCGCGGGGAGGCATGACAATAAAGGTTGTAACTCTATCTGTTATTGATGCAAGTAATTTGAGTGATAGGATACGCCGATATGGGACTGATATACAGACCTTTCTAGAAAACCAATACATGGTAAATTTCCATATGATAAAAGGAGTCAACTTATTTCGGAGGAAAAATTATTGATATCTCATGCAGGTATTCAACCACATAGTCCTCACACTCAAATAATATTGTATTGGGACAAAACTGTCTGTAATCTCCTTAATCTAGTTGGCACCAAGTGTATCCATTTGATTTAGTATGGGACCCCACCTTAGCAATGCCAAATTGTACAAGATAAATCATGGGAACAAATCTATATTATCATAACACATGGTTTTACTTCTTCCCAGTCATATCCACACCAAGACTAGCTTTATATGATTTTAACCAAATGTCATTGATACATCTGATCTTCTAGATATCTATGGAGAGAAAATCATACTGTAAAGATCACCGTTAGCGTAACATTTTCCCATCCCATTTGAGGATGAATATTATATTTTCCCATCTTTGAATTTTGAACCTACAACTTTCCGTAGATTGACTTATTTAGTTTCATCTGGCTTAGATGAAGACCGAGTAAAGTCCTTCACAACCAGATCACTTGGCCACCTCATTTGAATTTTTTTTATGTCTAAATTTTTTGACGTGGACTAGGCCAACTCTTGGGAGAAAAAAACCATGTACCAACACATTCATATGTACTAAGCACTCTCCATCTCTCTGCATCTGTGTATTTCATTGAGAGTATTTACCACGACTTCTAGCCAATCACCATCTTCTCTCTACAACAATCTGAACTTAGGAATGTTTCCATCTCTTCCAATAGTGCATCTGAAGTTTCATTGTTATCACTTGTATTATGAGTCATTGGGCTCTCTTACACAACAAGTCTGTTCCACAAGAATGTTCCTTCCTCTCTTAGTAATTTACTTTGGTGTATAGAAACATACTTGCACTATCATTTTCTAGCTACATGATATTCTCCTGTAAATAATTCTTTCACTTAGATCTAACATACTATTGGTATTCCTCATTAGAGGGTCACTTAGATAGTAGTGTTTCACTTCAACAACCACATGGTTAACAAGATTTTGATTCTCCGCCAAAGCAGTAGTGCTCCCATACCATATTTTAACAAAATAATCCTTCTAACATTTGATGCTATAAAACCAGACATACACTCAATAGTTTAACAAGATTTTGATTCTCCGCCAAAGCAGTAGTGATCCCATACCATATTTTAAGAAAATAATCCTTCTTCTAACATTTGATGCTATAAAACCAGACATACACTCAATTGTGTGGAAACTTATTATAGTCTTCTCTCCCCTCTATAGAACCATTCCTGGAATACGAGACTTCATTATAGCACATCCTTTATGTTCCACCTCTGCCTCCTAACCATAGCACTTTCATCGGTTGTGTTTTCTCAAGTAGAATCAATGAAGTTCCCCTCTGATTTCCCATAGCACATCAATAATAATCCCCAGCTTTGGAAAATTTGATATAATTAATTATTTATATGGAATTTTTGATATAATTAATTATTTATACATAAATCCATCGTTAGCAATTGCATACATAATTTTATTTAGTGATTGAACTTTTTTCGAAAAAAAAAACGAACTAATGTAAATAACCAGAGAAGCCTCCAAAGATGACACAACCCTCAATATAGTAGCATCTTCCTTAGTGAACAACCATTCTATACTTCCCAACTTTTAATGTCATTGTTTCTAATTTGCAACTATGTTTATCAATATAGTAATATAGTAGCATCTTCCTTAGTCGACAACCATTCAATACTTCCCAGAATTCAATTTCATTGTTTGTCATTTGCAACTATATTACTTCCCAGCCTTTAATGTCATTGTTTCTCATATGCAACTATGTTTGTGTTAGTACTTATTGATGTGTATAACGTAGTTTCATATTTCCAGCCTTTTCTCTATGTTCAAGGGTTATATATTATTTATTTCATAAGGGTTATATATTATTTATTTCATATCCATTGAGTTGCTTATATTATTTATTTCATATCCATTGAGTTGGGTTGGGTTTGATTGAACCCATTTTTTGGTATATAAATATCATTTATCTAACATAATAAAATATATCATCTTTCCTAGAATCTATTCATGTTTGTGTTTATTTATAGATTTCTCTTTTTCTTAAGTAAATTACTATTTTAGGCTCTATGTTTCACTTCTTATCTATGCTTTATTTGGTTGTGAGATCGTTTATTTTTCGATTTCTCTTTTTCTTAAGTAAAGTACTATTTTAGGTTTTACGCTCCACTTATCTAAATTACTATTTTAGGTTCTATGCTTCACTTCTTATCTAGGGTTTATTTGGTTATGAGATTGAAATATACATCTTGAATACATCGATGAAATGAAATATGTATGTATCAATGCCATGGAAATCATAGTACTAACGGATAATAGTTAATGTAATGTGGGCAGATTCATTAAATAATGATATCTAATTGACCCAAATTTTGAAATACAATGACTAGTCTATTTCTAATGGTATTATTATGACATCAATATAGTTTTTGCATAGAAATAAATTATACTGGTAATTTAGAAACTAAAATTAGTTAAATTTTTTTTTATATTTTTTAGAATTTTTACTGTAACTCAAATGTGTAAATGATATAGACATTTTAGTTAAAATGAAACTAGTTCAACTATACTCTATGTAATAGATTGAGAAAAAAAACTTTCCACATAAAAAGTATGGTAAAAATAAAAATAATTTTCTTTCCCTTGCCAATAAAATTATATATGATACCACTTTTTCTTCTGATCCTTATCTTTAGGTCTTAAAATGAATATAAAAACATATGTTCTCCATAAGCTTAGAAAATATCAATATTATCTATACTTATTTGGACATTTATACCTTAATCTAAGGGTTGATGCTTTGTTTCTATTTGAAAGTTTCTTGCTATATATTCATAGGTACCTCTCATGAGATAAGCTCAAGATATTATAAACAGTAGTTGTAAGCACAATTTTGTCAATTCATTGAATTGGTTAAAACATTATAGCTTCTTTCCAAGCATATAAGAAATACACGTTGATGGTGAAAATATTCTAAAAAAAATTAGTTATTTGAAGATTACATAGATATACGTGTGTTCAAATTTTTAATAATTAAACATCAATATGGATAAATATTCTTTACATTCATATTTTTGTTCTATATATATGAATGATGTGGATAATATTCTTGGTTATAGTTGGAGGAAATTATTGGGTAAGATGAATGTTAATTGGATTTTTTTTTTTTTTTTTTTTTAATAATGAATCTTTAGTACTAGAAAAGGAAAATGACATTACATAATATTTCTTTTATATCATAGGATATCCTCCATGTGGAAAATAAATAGCTCATTTTAGGAAAACTAATTGAGCACCTAGAAATCATATGAGGAGTTTGGGGAAAATAAGAAGAAGATCCATATAATTACCTGAAGGAGAGGCCCTAGAAGGACATAAAAATGAAAAATATACTAAAAAAAAACCTTCACCATGTTGAGAAACAAACTTTATTAAAGTGAGATTGTAAGCATGAATAAACCTACTATGGACTTGCACTATACCACAAAAGTACCCAATAAAGAGGAAAATGGAGGAATAAAAACAATCAATCATAATATTATAATAGAAAAACAACATCGAGGAACCCATGAGAAACCATATTCAATATCATTTTTGCATGGTTGGAACTAAACAACATGGATTTATTTTGTTAGAATGGATAGATGATTTTCCTTGATACTAGTTGACCAAATTCCCTAGACAATCATATTATAGGAGCTATACATGTTTTAAGAATGAAATATGTGAAATGAGATGGAATTTATATTACAAGTATTGATGGAGAATAATAACTCTAAGATGGCCATACTAATGGAATAAGGGTGGATATGTAGTTGTTGTGAACCCATTAATTGATGTGATGTTGTCATACTCAATGAATAAGGCCTATGATGTTTTGTTGAGTGATACTTTATGAAGAATAATAATGATGGATACCTTGCATAGGCCCCTTCAAATACTCATGAGAGTATATATATATATATAGAGAGAGAGAGAGAGAGCATGTTGTATTTGTATTTTAATAAGCATGTCGTGGCCTATATAGTGACTCCATCCATAAGAGTAATTGATACTAGTACCCACCTTAATGGTGTTCTCAATTATCATATCTTGATTGATTACGTTATATTACTAGTTATGTTATATTATATTATTATATACAAAGAGTCTCCTTATAACTTGTGGCTAACTCATTTGGAATTAATAGTTTTGCATTCAAAGTAAATGCAGTGCATTTTATATCCATAGTCATTATATTATTCCACATATTCTCAATATTTTTCTTCAAAGATATCACTTCATTGTTTCCAAAATACATGAATTATATGAGATACTCTACATATCTGCAATCAATTTCCTGAAGTTATCACTCTCCATTAACATAGAAATTCCTCTCACTAATCCCTTCATCTTCATCTTGGGAAGTTTTTGGTGCATTTACGAAAGACATATCCATTGTTAATAGTCATTATCTGTAGTTGATGTTATGAATACTATATGTTTACAAATTTATCCTAATCATGGATTGACATCATTTTCTCAATGAAAAAGAAAAAGCTTGATGTTGTTTCTAGTGTAAATTGTTGTTGGAGTAGGCAGGTAAGTTTTGGGAATTTCATAGGAGGGGATCACTTGACAAGACAACAAAGGAGTAGAACCCACATAATATAGTTAGAATAATTTCAGGATCCAACACATGGGAAATGGAAGTTAGGTAGGATTTTTGGAACATATTTCCAAATTGTAATGGGATAAGACCTAATGTAGATGTATAAATATGTAATGGGTTTTTGCTAGAAATAAATAACATGAGGGAATGAGTGAATGAGTAGTTGATTAACTCGTAAGTTCAATATTGTAGTTGTGTTGAGTTGATGAGTATGAGGTAACTTGAATATCAATCGAGAGGTATGTGTGCACTTTGACATAAAATGACTTGGGCATGTTTTGAGTTTTTATTGAATATCATTGTATGAGTGCAAAGAGCACCCATTGTAAGGAAGATTGTGAATGAATAATATAATAAGCTAGCCTTTGTGGGAGTATCCCAGTCTGAGGTGAATCATGTTAAATCCTTGTGTTCTTATGTGAATGATGTTATGATTTGTTTTTATTTTGGTTCATTGCACACTTAGAATGGATGATCAATAATTAGTATGAATATGTATCTGATGGCTTTGATCATATAATGAATGATTAAGTAGGATTATTGTGTCACATGTTATGGTATGGTAATGGTTTTTCATGGACAATATGTGAATGAATGTTAAGTAAATATTAAGGATGAAAGCCTTATATTCCCCCATGATTGTGGAAGCCTGGTTCCTACAATCCATATAGGTACCTCAAGCGAGAATTCTCTTGCTTGCAGGTGATGCCAAAAGGGATGATATATTTGGATTTGTTGGTGATTTAATGTTTAACCTCAGGTCTTCCCATTGTGCAACAACAAATGGTTCTATTACCAGGAGTGACATCTGTGAATGAGGGGGATGTGAAGGGATACTAAGGAGAAATATGAGAATGGATGAATACTAAGGATATCATGTTTGGAGTAGATCATAATCCTAATTGAAGGATCAATGAAAAAGAATGGTTACACATGCATTTGTTTACAGATTCACGTGATTTGTTTTTCGTTGAATATTTTAGCATAGTGGATCCATAGATTTATTGAACAAATTAGAAGATATAGAGCTATAGTTACAAGGAATTGGATCCCTGAATCAATATGAAAGGTTAATAAAGTAAGGAATAATTCATCACATGCAATTGATTACTGGTTAGATAGCGTGTTGGGAGGTTAAATTACCTGATTTTCCATAGATTTTACTCAATTGTGCAGTGTTGTTGAAAGAGAATTATTTAAGGGACCGCATGAAATATACCTAAAGTCACTATCTATGTGGATTAAGATTTTATTGTGCGACAAGAGAGTTATGACTATGGAATCTGATCACTAAGCGTCTTCATGCACTTAGGGGAATTTGGGGATGACCAAGGAATGATATCACCATAGAGAGGGATGAAGAGAAAGAATGAGGAATGGATGGGATAAGGATGACGAGAGAATAATATTTTGTGATCAATGAAGATATTAAAGTATTTCATAATGGTAAAATATTTAGAAAGTGTTATCGTGCAAAGTGTAGGTTGGGAAAAGCCTGACCCAAACCACAATATGGAGAAAAATAGGAGAATACCTACCCATTGTCACCAAATATAGCTACTCTCGTTACTTTAGAGGTGAAGTGATCACCTCAAAGGGGGAATACTGGCTGATCCTAGGGGGAAATGACATGGATAGTGATACTTATGAATGGATGCCCCTATAGGTCAATTTGCTAAGTTGAATATGGATTTGATGACAAGCATCAGAAGTGGACTAAGATTTCCATCTCTTCCACTTAGCAATTTGACCTCTAGGGGAATCCTTTCATAAGTATATATTTACATCTCATTTCCCCCTAGGGTCAACCGAGATTCCCCCATTGAGGTGATCATTTCACCTAGAAAGTGATAGGAGTACCTATATGAGGTGACAATGGGTAGGTATTCTTTTGGTTTTCTCCATCTTCTTGTTTGGTTTGGGATTTTCCAAAACTACACTTTGCACGATAACACTTTGACATCGTTGTCGAGGAGGATTTTGAATCCTCTTTCATGCCCTAATGACACTTTGGAAAGATACCTTCCCAAATAATTTACCCCTAGATTTCTTGGAGACTCCACTTGAAGGATGTTACCCTTTCACCTTTGATGAGCTCTTCTTGAATCTCATCAGGCGACTCCACTTGTGGAAAGTTCACTTTCCCTTACCTCCTTTTTTGATGAACATTAAGTTCATCTGGAAACTTTGTTGAAGTGACATCCCAGATAATGGAACCATGGAATCATGGGATTTACCATGGGACTTCTACAAGGTATACCCTTCTCTTAGTGTTAAAAATATCCCTGGATACTCGAACCTTTTCCCTACAGGGTGGAGGGAAGATTGCCCCAAATGTGATGGTGATCCAACTCTAGCAGTCACCCATGTTGTGATCTATATGAGGTATGCTTTAGTTATAAATGTAATGCATGAGAATGTAGTACTAAAATATTTTGTATCTTCTTTGGACTTGAGTCAAAGGAAGTGGTCTGTAGACTCGTGTGATCTACAAAGCATATGGTCTTGTACAAAGCTTGTTGAATATTTTCTCAGGTATTGGGGGCTACCTACTTAGGATTTTCAAACTACCCTCCAAGAGATCAAAGATTCACTTTACAGAGAAGGTTTTTCGGTTAATGATGAGACAAAAATTGAAGAGTGTGAAGTTGAAGAAGAGTATCATCCACCACCTACAGAAGATGTTCTTAAAGAACATAACCATGAAGAAATTTTTCAAGAATATTTCGATGATGAAGACCTTATTGAGACATTGGTGTCCATTTTCTCTCCTGATGAAGGTGACATTATCCATCCTTTCCTTCTTCCTGCACGTGAATATAAAAAAAATAAATTGGATTTAATGATACAAATGATCTCGTGGAGGACCCCTCTGAGGTGGTTGAACAACATGTTGATGATTTCATACATGTAGGGAGGCATATATGGGAGGTGGTATGTTTCACTTTTGATAAATATCCCATTTACGATGTTGAAGGTAGTTCTAAAAAAAAGAGGGTTGAGTTGTTAGATGATTGGTCTTGATGCACATATGATTCATATGATTTGCATCCTGATAATGATATGATCATAGTTTTTTTCCAAGAAGATTTGTCACAACATACTCATGAAGAATTCCAACCACCTCCATGCTCATATCTTGATTGATACTAGAGCGTGGTCATCCTAGAGGAATATAGGGATCACTCTACAATGAGAAAGTATTTTCATCTTAGGGATTTTATGTGGATTCACATATGAAGAGGAAACATTTTTCTAGACTTCATCTTGTCCCTTACCTCATTTCTTCTTCTCAGGGAAATCATGGGGTCTTCTTGGGATCTCTCATGCCTTCTCAGTCTTATGAAAGCATCAATCATGATAATGACGATGAATATGAGCCATGTTCTACATAACATATCCCTATTCAAAGATGGGTTGATCGAGCTTGTGGCCATCACTTCAGGAAAGATTTCCTAGATGACCAGGCCAATGGTTCCTCTTTCTAGCAGGATTTCCTCCCTCTCACCCATCTCGTTAAGTTTCATTTCATAACTAATTATATGTTTATTTATGCTCATGATTATTATGTGTTGGAATTATCTTTTTTGTTTCACATGATTAATAACAAGGGGAGATACCTTAATGCAATGATGAAAAGGTGGTTGCATTGGTTGTACAACTTCACCTTACATTTCAAGACCTAATCTTAAGGACCCTAGGGCCCTGAGTACGTAAGTAGGTAATTTTGAGTTCCTTCATTTTTATATTGGCTTCTCATGGTAGTTTAGTTGCATTTAATTTTTTATTTTCATTTTTATCTACTTTCATTATTGATTTACATGTTTCTCTCTTCATCATATATATGAAAAAATGAAAAAAAAATTATTTTTTAGATTACTGGTCATTTTTGTTTTCTGATTATTTGGACAAAGGATGAGTGAGACATCCTACACTGAACAATTTTGTTGTTTCATTGTGTGTAGTCATAGGTTCACTAGGAGATTCTTCAGTTCTCATGCACTTTACGACGAGTACATGTCCTCAATTAGGAGTCATATTTTATTCTCAATTACTAGGGATGACTAAGGAGATGATTTCTCGAAGCCCTCAGGTTGAATGCATGGAGTAATGAGATACAAATTGACCAACATTGTCCACTTTCACAGATAGAGACCAACTTTGCCACCAAACTTCCAAGTTCATCATGATGGTATCCACCACATAAACTGGCTTCCGAAAGACATTAGGTCTTTCTCCATGAGGTATAAGGCAGTTATTATGGTGAGTGTCATTTCAATATTTTAGGCATTTGAGTTTGTTTTATCTATTACTACTTTTGATTATGTAATGTTTTCTTAGACATTATGATCCTTTCCTTATTTCACTTTGGTGGTTGACATTGCACCCTAATAATTGGGTTACCCTTAGGGATATATTTTCTATTTGGAGGTCCTCTTGACAAGACGTCTTTTGATTCATAACCATACTTGTCACTTTCCACACTTCATCCCCTCATCACTTTACGTTTTTGTATTTTCGGTTGTATTGACCCAGGAAGTGGTTTTCCATCATTTCATGGGAAGAAGGGGATCAATTCCCTGAGGGGATACGGATGGAAACAAATAATAGCCTAATTATGAACCTTCTAGATTGTCTCCCAAAAAAGTAGTGAGAGAAATTAAATTCTTATCCTAAAAATCAAATACTTGCAAAATAAAACACATAACATAAAATTCCCACTTGATTGAGGGATTTACACAAAATGTGTTACAAGCTAGACTATAATCCCATTTCACTATGTGTACTTATCCTTACAAGTGACACTTTTTTACTTCCCCCCAAGATAATCGATTCACCCTAGGCATTACCTGGTGTTTGTATAGTGATAAATTAAATGGGAATAAATGGGCTTGGAAAAAGGTTGTATTGAAAATGAAGGTGCAACACAGCCTTTACAAAGGCACCCATAAATGATACACCACGACCCATTGTATCTCATGAAACTAATGCCCAAAAGTCTTCCCCCCATCCATGAAACCTCATCCACATGACTTAGATAGATTCCCCCTCAGGAAACACCCATAAAATTGAGGTACGCTTCACCCAATAGGTCGTTTTATCAACCCTCCCATACCTAAACTTGGAAAATTGCATAGGGTCTTTGAGCACTTATTTATTTTGATTAGGTGTTTTATATGCACATGATTATATGGCTATTTATTTATTTAATTTACTCATCATGATTTATTTTACTTCTGATCATTGGAGGGAATATTAATTTGTCTTTGCAAGACCTAGTTGGTGGACAGTTTTGGAAGAACAAGTGTAGCTTGGGCTTCCTTAGGGATTGAATCCCACAGGTTGGATTCCAAGGGTCCAATCTATGGATGATTATGACATTCCATTGGAGGCCTAAAGGACACCTTTCAAGATATTTTCTAGCCCCTACTATCCAAACGAATTTATTGAAAGGGGAAAAATGTCACCTTTTGAGGGCTTGACATCACCCTAGGGATAGGTTGTGGTGGTGATGTATGATGTGATGGACATTTGGAAATTTTTGAAGGAAGAGGCCCATGGATAATGGAATAAAATATTTTTTTGAACATGATTTTCCTTTAGATGCCTAGCACTCACTTCTCTAACTCAACAACTTGACCAAAAGTGATAAACGTTTCCCAGAAAAGGGGTGACATCATGTTTCTAGGGTTTCTCTTATGTGCAAAATATGAATTAAATAATATTACTTTTGTAAAGGGGAAAGGTAAGGGATGTTGACCCCTTATATTTTGTTTTACCCTAAGTTTTGTGGACAAACATGTTTTAGAACCTTTTGTATAAAGAGAGGTCAAGTCTATTT
>JASDQU010587543.1:14360-43685 GCA_032191745.1 Picea mariana | reverse complement strand
CTAGGCATTACCTGGTGTTTGTATAGTGATAAATTAAATGGGAATAAATGGGCTTGGAAAAAGGTTGTATTGAAAATGAAGGTGCAACACAGCCTTTACAAAGGCACCCATAAATGATACACCACGACCCATTGTATCTCATGAAACTAATGCCCAAAAGTCTTCCCCCCATCCATGAAACCTCATCCACATGACTTAGATAGATTCCCCCTCAGGAAACACCCATAAAATTGAGGTACGCTTCACCCAATAGGTCGTTTTATCAACCCTCCCATACCTAAACTTGGAAAATTGCATAGGGTCTTTGAGCACTTATTTATTTTGATTAGGTGTTTTATATGCACATGATTATATGGCTATTTATTTATTTAATTTACTCATCATGATTTATTTTACTTCTGATCATTGGAGGGAATATTAATTTGTCTTTGCAAGACCTAGTTGGTGGACAGTTTTGGAAGAACAAGTGTAGCTTGGGCTTCCTTAGGGATTGAATCCCACAGGTTGGATTCCAAGGGTCCAATCTATGGATGATTATGACATTCCATTGGAGGCCTAAAGGACACCTTTCAAGATATTTTCTAGCCCCTACTATCCAAACGAATTTATTGAAAGGGGAAAAATGTCACCTTTTGAGGGCTTGACATCACCCTAGGGATAGGTTGTGGTGGTGATGTATGATGTGATGGACATTTGGAAATTTTTGAAGGAAGAGGCCCATGGATAATGGAATAAAATATTTTTTTGAACATGATTTTCCTTTAGATGCCTAGCACTCACTTCTCTAACTCAACAACTTGACCAAAAGTGATAAACGTTTCCCAGAAAAGGGGTGACATCATGTTTCTAGGGTTTCTCTTATGTGCAAAATATGAATTAAATAATATTACTTTTGTAAAGGGGAAAGGTAAGGGATGTTGACCCCTTATATTTTGTTTTACCCTAAGTTTTGTGGACAAACATGTTTTAGAACCTTTTGTATAAAGAGAGGTCAAGTCTATTTCATTTTAATCATAAATCTCCCATTGTGAGAAGACTCCTAGCTGAAATTTGTGCCCTCTTTGGGAAATATCTCTCTCTCTTGTGTTGTTTTTATGGTTTGCATTTTATATTGGTGTATCGTGTGATTCAATATCTCTAGTGGAGATATTCTCTTGCATTTGTGGATGATTAATCTTGGTAAAATGGAGGTTTACCTTGTAGATGCTTGGACTAGGTAAGGAATCTATCGTATTGTTGCTTCATTTCTTGGTTACAAGTTTGATTTTATTGAATTATTGCGGATTATAAAGGAATATAACCCCACCATGTCCATCGTTTTCATATTGGAATAATTTTTTTCATAAGTTTTTACTAGGAGGAGTTAAAGCGCTTACACCCTCCTAGTATGTCGTAGTTAGCATTGCTTGCCTTGGGGAGTAAAAGGGATTAAACCCCCAAGGGGATAGAATTTATAGATAATTATTTACTTGACTCCATAACCCAATATCTAAAGGCACTAATCTATTTTCTTTGGAAAAATAAAATATTATATTGATAAACGTGAAAACTCAGGATTTTGAGATTGTCTAAATTGGAAGTTGTTCTAGTTTCTTGAGGCCTCCTAAAGCCCTCAAGGCATCCTATTTCTCTAAGAACTTCCTGCTATAGTTACAAAAATAAATATACAACCAATAGGGCTATAGAAAACCCTAAACATGTTCTTAAATAACTCACAATTCAACCATCAAAAGTTGTCGATATTTTGCCCCTACAATCTACTAATCCTAGCACACTTTTTGGGTGGATTACGTGCAATTTTTGTGGCTTATTTCTCTTATGTAAAAACTTGTTTTCTACATACATAAGGCTGATTAAATATCTCTACAACACATATTTATAACAACCTTACATTTATGCTAAAATATTTCTCTTTCAATATTGATTTGTACTAGTTATACGTAGCTTAGCTCTTCAATCATTATCTTGACTTTTGGAATTTATTTAGAAACTGTTGTTGACATTTATTTGTTGATTTGTATCATCATATATTTCTTCAAAAAAGGAAAACAAGGTTTCCTTTTTCGTCCAATAATATTACTGGGTTTGCACTCAAGTACTTGGCAATCATTAACCATATCTCAAACTCGTTTCCAAGTCATTCTCCACTTAGTAGTTTGAATGATAGGGGTATCACTTCCGTAATATCACTTTCCATCTAGTTTTCCCCTAGGGTAATGATGGATTCCCCCATTTTTTTGGATTTATCCTTCACTAAAGCGAGGGGAGGGTTTCTCTAAGGTGACAGTGGGTAAACTCTCCAACCTTTATCAACATCACATGGATTGGGTCGAGATTTCCCCAACCTGCAATTTGCGTGATAATAGACTGAATAAGAAGAGGATTGTGGTTGAGAGAGAGGGGAAACACATTGAGAGAAAGGAAAGAGACACATGTGAAATATTTTATATCGAAGGGATTATGCACATAGAAGAAGAAAAAATCCATCAAAACAGTTTAGTAGAAGAGGATTTTACTCATATCTATTAGAAAAACAAGACCATGGAGCAATAAAATAAAATAAAATGAGGAAACAAAACACAAAAGATACACAATACAATAGAGACATAGATTTACCTGGTTCACCCAGTGTGGGCTACGTCCAGCAAAGAAATTACCAAGTCCTTCCTTTATTATTATCCAGCATATGAAGGGATACAACCTACAACAAACCCACTGTAACTTCCTCTTCTTTTTCTCACAGTATCCTATCTCAGAATACAATATTTGCCATCATCCATAGCCACAATACATTTCCCTCATAAAAGAGGGTTGCCTTCTAGGGAGAAAAACCTAACATAATTTCTATCATTATAGCTATGACCTTATAATGAACGATCCAGATTTACAATGAAATTACAATATAAAATTACAAGTCGTTTTTTCTTTGGGGGCTTCACCCCTGAACCCCCATCGAGGGACGCTACCCTCGAACCCCCATTGGTGGCTCACTTGCCCCTAGACCCCCCATCTTGGGTGATAGCCCCCCCTGCACCCCGCAGAGGGGGTACCCCCCCTCTGCACTCCCCTGCATGGAAGAGTGTACATACTTCTGGGGTGTAAATACTTCATGGGGTATAAAAATGGTTGAAAGTAAAAGACCTCTGAATCAGGAAGATAATCAAGCTCCACAACCAACAATATCAGTCTCTGCATCAAACCCACAAGCATGTGTTCGTTGCTAATAACTGAGGTAAGATCATAAATTTTTTCAACTATAGTTAGTGAAGGACATAAGAATAGTAGTAGAAGTAATCAAAGTAGTGGAATTAACACGTTGAGTCAGAATAAGTTATTACTATTAGGAATGAATATTGCACAGAACATGATGGCACACGTAGATCCCACTTTAAGGATGCCTCTTTTTAAAGGGGTCATTTCAGAAGACCAGGAACAACATTTGTTCATTTGTGACACCATATGGACTGTGAATAATTTCCAGGATGATGTTGTAAAGATTATGCAGTTGGAAACGACCCTCAAAGATTGTGCACTATTATGGTATATGAAATATTAGAATACTACACTAATGGGTCAGAATAGAACATTGACATAGGTAAGACAAGCCATCTTGAAAAAAGTTCAAAATCCTAAGTCTCAGTTGAAGTGCATTAAAAATATGAAGGAGATCAATAAAATAGTAATGAATCAATATGGGACTACGATCAAAGGTTTAATATATTGAAAGAATGGTTAACGTTCCATATTCTGGATGAACAACACAAAGGGTGGTTTATTTCTGGTTTGTTTCCACATGCCCATTTCCCTTTGATGCAGCAGAATATTGTGTCACGGTCATAAGATATGGAAATTTCTATGAGGTTGGAAGTGTCTTCTATAGGAGAGAATAACACGGGGATGGCTCAAGTCCAGTAAAATTTGGATGCACTAACTATTCAGTTATAGGAAATTATGAAAGGAAAATAAAAGTGTGAGGGAATCTGGTGTATCACCAATAGAACAATGGGTCACCATAAAGATGAATGTCCATATTTTCAAAAGTATGTGAATATGGGAGCTTTGAATACATCGTCGTGTTTCTGTGAGATTTGTAAAATGGTGGGTCACCATCCTCATAAGAGTCAATTGATGTAGAAATACCAAAGTACTCTGAGAAATCTATTCTCAAACCTTCATAAGTTAGTAGGACATGAAGAGAAGGATGTTATAGATTCCAAGGTGAATAAGTAGAAGAGGGAACCCCACATTTTAATAACCCTAGATAAGGTTATAATCAATGAGGCAGAGGAGGGTTAAGAGGCCGAGGAAGAGAAGACTTTGGCAGAGGAAGTGGTTGATTCATATGTTATAATCGTAATCATCCTGAACATTTAGCACTAGAGTGCCGAAATCCTTGCAAAACATGTATGTATTATAGATCACTAGACCATGCGGTAGAGGATTGTCCAAAACTGATAGAAAAATGGCAAGAAAAGAGGAATGGAATTTTATAGATGATAGCAACAGAAGTGCATGAAGAAAAACCAAAGATAGCAACAATTATGCATGAAGGAAAAATAAACAAAGTAGATGCAACAAATAAAGGGAATATAATCGACCAGTGGGTAAGGAAATCCATAGAAACATTGTCTTTGTTTGATCCCAGAAAAGAGAAAGAGACCTACCAACAAACAAGAAAAGAATTAATTGGAGCACATTAGATAGCATCAACTTTGAATGCACCACCCTTCCATGATATATCGATGATGTTTGGTATTCCTATAGTATATGACCCTTCAGAAATCTAGGTTGAAAAGGTAATTACATTGAAATATTTGTTAAGAAGTTGTTTATAATTAATGAAAGACAAATCTTCTTTAAGTGTGCTTCTAGAATGATTGACCACTATGCCCAAGATAAATAGCTACATGTTGGACAGAGAGTAGTTAAACAGGTCCAACGTAAGAACATAACAAATCAGAAGTTTAGACTCAATGCACAGGTAGGGAACTATGACATGGACAATATCATTCTATATCTAGGCTCTGACGTGAATGTGATCATAAGGAAGACCTGGGAAATCATGGGCCAGCCTAAGCTAATTTGGTCTCATATCCAATTGATATTAGTAAACCAACATAAAATTGATATTGTTGGAAGGTTGAAGGGGGAAGCGTAGCATACTTTGAAGTAATCGAAATAGTAGAAAACAATATGACTTATCCAACACTATTGTGACTTGACTAGGAATTCGATAATCAGACTATCATTGATCTAAATGAAATACAAATGGTATTTGAAGTAGAATACTCTAAGGTTGTCATGTTTTTAGATACTACTGAACGAAGGATATTTCTAAAACCAACAAAGAGAAAGGAGTTTGACACTCTCTATAATATGACTACATGATTGGATGATTGTGTGAATGCTACAAATGAAGGCGTACTTAGCTAGAGAAGTATCATTTCATGTGTGTTAGACTTAGAAGAAGCTCTAGAGAATTGGCAGTAAATATTTCATGAGGTGTCAACGAGAAAATGTGAGAGGATTACCCACACATTATGGCGGATTGGAACTGAAATAATTGAAACTTGAAGGTATGATGACTAACTTATGTAGTTTATTTTATAAGGGATTTTTATTTGCAAATATCATATCAAAAGAGACTACTAGATTTGGGTGTTGCACTAAACGAAACCCATGAAAGGTGATGGATTGTGCACAAGGATGGAATAACCGATTGGCAACAATGAAAAAGGTTATTACAAGTCATATTCGAAATAGAAATGAAAGTATAAGGCCGAACTATAAGGGAATAATTTTCCCAGTAGACCATATTAAAAACTATACTGTGATGTGGAGATCAATACCTCAACAAGAATGGACACTAATTTGAAGAATTGGTACACAGAGATAGAAGTGCATGGAGGCACAAACATTGCAACAAATTGACCAGGAACATTAAGGTGACGTGCAATTTTAAAAATAATGATCCTTTGATTGATTCATCATTAGAGGTTCTCAAGAATAATATTTTTGCATCAGAAGATTCAATAGGATCCATACCTTTATATAGTGTACCTAGATGTTTTTGCGATAGCTAAGGAGGTGCTATAATTTATATTGTTTCTCAACAAGATCGAGAGAATGAAGATACAAGTAATTTGCAGATATTATAAATTGAAGGGGAGCATGCAGAAGAAGGGAAGGAGGTTGAGTTATCTATATATGCAAATCCTGTAAGAACATGGAAAGTGAACATAGGTACATAAAATAAGCCTAATTTTTCCCTACATAAGAGACTACTAGAGTGATGAGACACTCGAGAAGATTTTCTTCTAAATGCATGAATACCATAATCTATTTCCAACTATGTTCTTAGAGATGAAAGGTATTATTGGAGAGTCAAGAGAAATGAAGATCCCGCTAAAACCAAATGTCAAACCTGTGAAGCAAAGACCATATAGAGTGAATCCTACATATAATAAGAAGGTAAAAGTAGTTATAGAGAAGATGTTAGAAGCTGAAATTATAGAACTTGTTGAAGAATTGGAATGGATCAGGACAATGGTATTCAAAGATAAGAAGACAGGGGAATCAAGATCCATGTAGATCTAAGAAAATTTATTGATGTTTATTTACATGACCCATTTCATACAGCATTTACATATGAAGTTATGAAGAATGTAGGGGTTTAAGAGGCTTACTCGTTTACATATGGAATATTAGGATACCACTAGGTCAATATTGCACAAGAATACAAATATAATACCACTTTTACGACGCAATGGGGTTCTTACCAATACACAGTTTTGTCGTTTGGTTTGAAGTGTGGACCAACAATATTTTATATAGTAGTTCTCATAGCTTTCAAAGAGTTCATTCATAAGTTATCAGAAGTGTAGTTATATGATTGTACAATATTTAGTTTGTTGAAATATCATGTTGAAACATTGCGCTTAATGTTGGATAGGTATAGGTAGTACTAGATCTAATTAAATTTGAAGAAATGAATTTTTTGTGCCCCTTTTGGAATATTGGTGGGCCATGTGGTGTGTAAACATGGATTGTTAGTTGACCCTACAAATATAGCAGTGATTGTTGATTTTCCACCACCGACTTCAGCGTGACATTTGAAATGCACATTGGGTCATACAGGATACTACAAAAAGTTCATCAGAGGATATGCACAAATTACAACCCGTATGGAGAAGGTCTTCAAGAAGGCAGATAAGTATCAATGGAATGAAAAATGTGAGAAGAGTTTGTATACATTAAAATAGAATATGGTCACCGTGACGATTCTCATTTTTCCTAACTGGCACAAGGAATTTCATGCTCATGTGGATGCATCATCTATAGAATTAGGAGAATTTTTGGCATTTCCTGGTGAAGGAGAGTTAGACCATCCTATTGAATATGCAAGTTGGAAGGATTGGCCATGGTGTACATATTGGAAGGAGTTTGTATACATATTGGGATCTCACTTCAATATGTATACATACCATTATGCACTCAAATACCTAGTTAACAAGCCAGTGTTGGGGGAGAGAATATGCAGATCAATATTGTTGTTCTAGGAATATCAACTTGAGGTGATCGTGAAACAAGGTAAATTTAACTCAGGACTAGATAACTTATCGCACATACTGTAAAGTGAAGATGCAAGAAAATTGGATTATATTTTGCTATACAAACACCTATTTTCAAATGATATGGTTGGTGACTATTTTTAGGATACAATTCATTTCATGAGTATGGGAGCACAAAAGAAAAAATTAGTCATGAAGGAAATAGACTAACAGATGATAACAAGAAATGTTGATGTTAGTGGTAGCATTGGACAAATATTTGTGCATAGGTATATGTGTCTAAACGTGTGGAAATGATCCAAATCCTTATACTCTTGAATTTACTTTAGTTAAAGGGGTTATTAAAGTAAATTTATTTTATTAATTAATTATGTAATTAGTTAATTGAGTTACTTAAGAAACATACTAAAAGTAATTAGCATGAAACACATAATATAAACCTCAAGTGAGTGAGAAGTAATCTCAAGAATGGATCACTTTGGATATTAGAAATAGATTGTAACTTGTGATTTAAAAAGCAAGCCTAGGAAAAGGAGGAATATACATTTCACATAGATAGAAAATGAGGACCTTTTCTAGTCTAGATTCTCGAAGGTCACACTTATGATTAGATAAGGACCTATTCTCAAGTGCTTGGATCATTAAGGAGGATGATTCAATAGGACTAAGGATTACACATGACATGAGTTATGTTGAGAGAGTAGATCCATAGAGTATTGGATCACAGAGGAATGTGGTTCAAGATATTGCATAAGTGAAGAAGGAGATTCATTTAGATATCATATAAGTCTAGAAGAAGGGACAACAAAGGCATACGCAAGTGGGTTTTATCAAAATGAAGCCATAGGAAAGAATCTGATTGTATGGAGCTTGTCGTATGGACTTTCCATACATATCTGTGGATCATATTTTAGATAGTAATGGATATATGTGGGTCACATAAGGTAAATTCATGGATGTCCACAGGTCAAAGAAGGGAAATCCATGAATTTATTGAAAAGTGTGCCAAAACAGGTTGTACAATAGGTCAAATATTTTCAGGTTAGTTTGTAGTTGTATTTCTCTCAGTGGGCCATTATCCCTATTACGGGAGCCCTAATTTTAGCATAATAAAATAATTCACATCACTAGCTTTCTCTTCAAGGTTTTTCTAGGGGTTTATACCCAAAATACTGTTATTCATTTGTACTTGATTTGGTTTCCTAGTTTATGATTTCGCTACATGATATTGAGTTGAATATTTCAGTAGTGTATTATTTTTTTGTCAGTTTCTAATCTGATTGTAGTAAGGAAATCATTAGATAAAAAAGTACCTAGTTGTAGGAGAAAGAACTTAAAAATGGTATCAAAGCATAACTAGGGTTGAAACAAAATCAAAATGGTATCATATCATACCAAGGGTTGATTTTAGGAAATTTCAACATGGTATCAGAGCAAGGTTGTTATGGGAGGAAAGTAAGCGCACATGGTATTGATAGACATAGGAGATATAAGTGACCAAGGGAGAGATCAGGCTCATATTTATGGTTATAGGAGAAGATATATGAGTTCAAGATTGTCAAGGTGGGTACTTGAAGGACTAAGCACATATCCATTATTTTTTGTAGCATATCAATCAAATTTGTAGGATATCTTAGCAGATATTTAAATTGGCATACCAAACTCAAAGGACTAATTTTTGGGTACATGATAGTACAAAGGAAGTTTTATTAGAATGGTTTGTTGATTAATGAAAGGAGGAAAGGAAGTAAATAAGGATATCTCATATAGGTGTATAATAAATTCCATTCAGAGATATGAGCCACATGAGAACTCATAGATAGAGAAAAGAAGGATTTTTTCTCATAGATATGTTAGCATGGGGTTAAGATGAAATTTCAACTAGATATCTATTCAGTCCAGAGGAGAAGAGAAGTCAACAGGAATGTAGTAGAGTAGTTGTATATATAGTATCATACAATAGGAGCATATGTGCTCAATTCCAAGTATTGGCTATTTCTTTGTGGAGAAAAAATACACATAGAGTGAGATAGGAGATCTTGTTGAATTGGGTGGAGAAGGACATTCATCCAAGTGTGTAGGGTAGAGGAAACAAGGGAGATTGCAGTCAACCAACAAGATTGAAGGTCTGATCTTGAGGTTTGTAGGGCTTGAATTTTTTTTTTTTGTATTCCTCAAGAGAACCATTATCCCAGGAAGGGATCCCGTGCTTTTTATTTTAATTAAATCAACTAGAGATAGAAGAAATGGAGCTATTCAACAGTCTCACAGAGGAATTAGGGACCCATGTGGAGCTTGGCGATGATTCCAAGTATGAAATGAATGGGAAGGGAACAAATTGATTCATGTAGGAGATTTGTTAGAGGCACACGATGTACTTTATGCACAATATGTGATTTATTGAACAAAACGGAAGAACAACTTTCTATGAGTTGCAGTTTTGGAGGATATGGGTTTTGCAGTTACTTTTCAAAAGGGAAAGTGATAAAATTTTTAGAGAGAGATAGCCCTGACAAAATAATGAGCATTGGTGTTAGAGAGGGTGGGTTATATAGTCTCTATGGATAGCCTGTAAGAATATCCAAGGGAATATTGGATCATGGTTCGATGTCATTGACAGAGGGCGAGGAGAATGAGGCTTTGAAGGGTGAACAATTGAAGGATGAATAGAGTTTATAGACTTCTAGTGTGGGTAGAAAACCTTGAGAGAGGAACAGGGAGTTATCCCCTTCAAATTATGTCAGGAGACCGAGTTGGTACTTGATGACATTGATGGATGCTCAGGAGCAAGAATCTTGTAGGAGCACATTGAGGGAGAGCAAATCTTCGATGAAGTTTTCAAACTTTGTGGCATTGATCTATAGAGTCATCGATTTTGATCCTTCTATTATTCATGGAGAAACTGACCAAAAATATTGGAGGAATGCAAGTCTGCAGGATGATGTCTATGACATTGTACTAGAGTCAGAGGAAGAACCATTTACTCATGGCTCTTTGGGAAATTCTCTCCTCACTAAAAATAAGTGTTGATGTTAGTGGTAGAATCAGATAGGTACTTTCGTACAAGTCTATGTGTCTATATGTGTTGAAACTAACCAAATTCTTCTACTCTTGAATTTACTTTAGTTAAAATAATTATTAAAATAAATTGTTTTTATTAATCAATTATGTAACTAGTTAATTGAGCAATATAAGAAACATTTTAAAACTACTTAGTATGCAACATGTAATCTAAATCTCAATTGAGTGTCAAAAGTAATCTGAACCATATATCACTTTGTATATTAGAAATAGATTGTAACTCATGATTATAAAAGAAAGGTTAGGAGAAGGAGGAAGATACAATTCACACAGATAGCAAAGGAGAATATTTGATAGTCTAGAGTCTCCAAGGTCACAGACAGTAGTAGAGAAGGACCTTTGCTCGAGTGCTTGGATCATGAAAGATGGTGAATCAAGAGGATGAAGATTACACTTGACATGAGTTGTTTCGAGAGAGTTGAAACATAGAGTATTAGATAACGAAAGACTGCGGTTCAATATCTTGGATAGGTGAAGGAGGACTCTCATATAGAGATCATACAAGTCAAAAAGAAGAGAGAATAAATGAATATGCACGTGGGTTTAAAAAGAAGGAATCCACATGAAAGATTCAAACTGTATGGATCTTTCTATACGTACTTTATGTACATATCTGCAGTTCATAGTTTATACAATCATAGATATCTCTGGGGCATGAAATGGAAAGTCAAAGATGTCCATACGTCAAAGAAGGGAAATTCAAAGATTTCTCAAAAAGTGTGCTAGAACTGATCGTACAATGGGTCAAACCTTTCCAGGTTAGCCTGGATTTGTATTTCTATTACTGGGCCATTATTCTTGTTACGAGAGCCTTGATTTTAGCATAATAAAATCATTCTCAGCATTGGTTTTCTCTCCAGGGTTTTTCTAGGGGTATCTACCAAAAATAATGGTGTTCATGTGTGCTTGATTTGGTTTCCTAATTTATTCTTTTGTTGCATGATATTGAGTTGAATATTTTGGTAGTTTATTTATGTTATGTGAGCTTCTAATATGAATGATGTAAGGAAATCACTAGATAAAAATGTACCTAGGTGTTCGAGTAATAATTTCAACATGGTATCATATCATACCTAGGGTTGAAAGAAAATCAAAATGGTATCAGAGCACACCAATGTTTGATTTTAGGAAATTTCAACAGGAAATTATACAAGTTAGGTGTAGATGGTATTTTGCAATTCTACGTATTAGATCGTGAAATCAATATGATACTTTCAGAGGCGCATGGAGGAATTGTAGGAGGTCATTATCTAGGAAAAACAACAACTCATAAGATATTGTGCATAGGATTTTTTTGTCCTACCCTCCATA
Organism: Picea mariana; assembly: GCA_032191745.1. Taxonomy (NCBI): domain Eukaryota; kingdom Viridiplantae; phylum Streptophyta; class Pinopsida; order Pinales; family Pinaceae; genus Picea; species Picea mariana. The sequence goes on along the minus strand of JASDQU010587543.1, from coordinate 31,722 downwards.
AAGATTCCAAGGAATTCTATTAGAGTTGTGATGTTTGTTAGAAACTTGGGAAGGCTTCTAGAAGGGATGAAATTCCCTTAGTAGCACAAGTAACATTAGAAGCTTTTTATAAATGGGAAGTAGAATTGTTTGTGTTGATTAATCCACCAACTAAGAGGTCGAGAGATACATACATAATTATTCTGGTAGACTACTTAACCAGATGGGTCGAGGCAGAACTTGTCAGAGACAACAGTGTAGAGACAACATTGTGATTTTTGTTTGAAAATGTAGTGACAAGGTTTTGATTACCAAGAGTACTTATGAGTGATCATGGAACTCACTTTGTGAATAGGAAAATTGTAGCATTAACAACAGAGTTTCAGATCCACCATCAAAAGAGAATTGCATATCACCTTTGGGAAAATGGCATAGTAAGAGTTTTCACTAAGATCTTGGAACATGTGTTGATGAAGGTTTCTAATGTAAAGAGAGATGACTAAGACTTGAATATTAAAGAAATGTTATGGGCATATAATACTACGGGAAAGAAGTTGACAGGACATACTCCATTTAGACTAACGTTTTGTCAAGAAGATTTGATTCCTATGAAGTTTATTATATCAATTATGTACATTTTTGCGATGGGGGAGCTTACAAATTATGGTGTAATGGATAAGAGATCGCTAGAACTAGTAGAAATCGAGTGAGACCGATTTTTTGCAAGTTTTCATCAACAACTACAGAAGGTACACAAGGGAGCTTGGCATGAACGTCACATTAAACAAAATAAATTTTAGACAAGTGACTTAGTGTTTCTTTATGAAAACAAGTTTTTGTAGCAGCCAGGGAACTTCCAAATGTATTGGTTAGGACCATATGTGATCAAGTTTGTTACAAATGCAGGTGCTTTCTAGTTGGATAAGTTGAATGAAGAAGTTGTAGGAGTGGTTAATGGTAGTTAGTTAAAACTTTATAGAAACATTCAAGCTTCTGTGCACCAGTACAAATTGTGCAGAAGGTGTACCATATTACTTGCATAATAGTGTATTATAAACAGAAAAATAAAAAGAAGAACATAAATAATGGAGTTTCAAGGTTGAATGTATGAATCAGAAAATGACGTAGAGAAGAAAGAGGAAGGAGCATTACACAGGAAGGTAAAAGAAAGTATGAAGAAAAAAGACAAGGTTGGAGATCCACTCAGATGACAATGGAAGGAATTAAATATCAAATTTTTAGGGACACACATTTAAGAGAAGACATGAAAATGAAGTACTGATATCACATAAACATAAATGGAAAGAATATTTTGCTAGGATAGAAAATCTAACAGATAATTCATCGAGGATACAAAGTTAGTGAAAGGTTAAGGAAGGCATTGAATATGAAGGAAAGTGGATTCGATAATAGATTTGGGTGTGAAGAATATAAGCAAATAGTGACAAGTGATAAAAACGGTTGAAGGGTTGATGACCAGAAGTTATTGTTATTCAAAGATTTTGTGTAGAGAAGTGAAGAGAAGAGATATGAATGACCAAAGATAGAGTCGAGTAAGAAAAAATGTAGAGACCTATGGCACCACCCAAATCAGCCCCAACATCATTCTCACGGCCAAAGAAACAACGCACTAAGCCACTGGTAGTACCGGTGTCGGAAGAGACTTTATTCACATCAGAGATGAGTCAGGCCAATTTCTTGAAGGATTACATACCACCAAGGAAGCTGACAACAAATCTGGTCAATATAGAGAAGTAGGAAAAATATGAGCTTTTGGAACCATAAATTTCACTCACAGTAATAGTCGAAGGGGATATGATAGGAGAAATACTGAGCTTGAAGTTCACAGATCACAATATTTTATAAAAAAACTATTTCCTGGAATTAACACCAGGAAAATATCTGAAGACATTCATGAATACATAGAAATCATTTATTAGAGTCGAGGAAAAGACTTGGGACAGAGGATTGGAGAAATTTGGGATCCTGAGTATGTTACAAATTCCATGTTTTGGTAAAAGCATAGAGATAGACACCTACATGAACATGTTGTTAATATGCATCCATGAGGGATATATATAGATGGATAGAGTTGTGTCCATTGACACAAAATTGATTTCCCAAATAACTATATTTCCCATGGCAGGCAGGGACCCATCACCTGTATTTTCAGACAAGTCGAATGACAAAAAATTATCAGATAATATGGAAGAAAATTTCAAAATGTTTAGAGGAGAATGTGGGCTCGATGTAAAAAATATTAGTGACTATGTCAAGTTTTCAATGTAGGTGTTATCTTGGAAATTGTTGAGAAAGTTTCATAGAGATGAAGTGTTGGAAAAAGTCATAGCAGTGATAGAGAAGTTCGTTGAGGGCATAGAAACGAATTGGGAAAAATTATTACTCAACCAGTTCTAGATAAACCACAAGGAAGATCAAGACATAGGTATGGAGTTTCATTACGTATGGTTATTGATACTAATATCATTAGTGGCTTAGAGGGAGCAAAAACAATCACAATTTTTTCAGCAACGAATAAGCCATGTTTGGTAGCAATATACACCAACTTGTGGCATATTGCACACAAGGCCAGACAACAGGATACCAATATAGCTTTCTATATATATAAGGATTCCATTCACAAGATAATTTAGATAACACCACTTGTTTTACCACAAGTGGCACAATGATACAAGTCAATTGCACGATTTAAGGTAGGGTTCCATCACATGTACATCCAAGCAAAGAAGGACCCAAGTCACGAATGGATTCACACATGATACAGGGTCACTGATGAATATATGGTAGACATTATGGAAGAATGGTATGTTGAATGGAATATCCCCCCAACTTAAACAGAACATCCTGATATGCAACAACTAGAAAAAAAAAGAGATAGGAGATGATGAAGAACAAGATAGAAAGGAAGCAAATAATGTATGACCAACACATAAGACAGTATCCCGCATGGAGGAGAAGTGAAAGAAACATTAGATAGATAGATAGGTACCAAAAATAAAGAAGAGGAAAGAATTTAAGTAAGTGGAAACATAGGCCCTTTCATAGGATGACTTAGAGAAGATTGTAGATTAGGTTGAGGAATCTATCGATGAAGATTTTGGGCATGCGGAAAATAACCATGAAGAAAGACATTTTGATGTGAAAGAGAAAATTTATGCACTACAACAAATTTTGGAAACAACAAGACTAACATTTTTCAACATGGGAGAACAAGAATAGATGAAAAGTATTCAACCGATGACATTTGTGGCATAAGGATAGCAAGGGGTAATGAAAATAACAATAGGATCTTTAAAGTTCCCTACGACAGAGTTTATAAAGAAAGAAAAGGAAATAGTTCATATTGACTTAGTGTTATCCCAACTTCTGGTAGAAGTGTTATGTGGGTTGCAAATGAGCATGACGGAGGAAATGCATGTGCCTAAAGGGTCAACATCAATGGAGTTTAAAACTACCATTGAAAATAAGGATGTGTTACAAGAAAAATGTGTTCAACTGAGGATGGATAAAGATGAGGCCATGTAGAGGACAAATATATTGCAACAAGTGGTACATAGGGTATATACTCACATTCTAGAAGTCCTTGTAGAAGAAGAAATCCCCTTAGAAGTAAAACTGACAAATATCGACAAAGGCATTCAGGGATTCTGAACAAATATTATTGATTTAGATGAATGCCAAACATCGATTACCCCACTAGAGGAAAGGGAACAAAGTGAGAAGATGGGGACTAAAACTGTAAAGAATATCATGAATCTAGAAGCAGAAGGTGCAAAACATTATGTAGAAAGAACTAGAGTTTGGACACAGTTGACGTAAGATACAAAACTGTAGGAACTTGGGTAGAAGTTAATAACGATTCACGATAAGGAGAAAAAAATTAAAGAAGTAATGACCACATTGCCAATAGAATATATGATGAACGCAATGGAAGAAAGTTGAAAATGATACTAAGAGAAAAAACAAATGAGGGTGCAGATGCAGGATCACGCACAAAAGATAGAATCATTACATGAGGAATCATTTAGAATAACATAAGAACTTCTACCTATGCAAGGCGTCACAAGGAAGGAAACAAAAGAGAATGAAGAGAAGTTGAAGATGCATATTACAAAAAATCTAGGAGATAAAATTTTGTAGCAAGAAAAACAATTCAAAAAAAAGGTTGAGACTTTTAAAGAAACAATTTAGAATTTCTTGATCATATGGAAACAAGCCTAAAGTGGTTTGGGACAAGCCACAAATTAATGTTGGGGGCCTATTCGAGCAGGCCATTTTGAGTAAGTTTTGGGAATCACACAAGAGTAGATCATGTGACAAGACAACAAAGAAGAACTGCACGGATAAGACAATTAGTGCATTTTGAGGAGCCATCATGCTGAAGACAAAAATTAGTTAGGAGTTGATCTGAGTGAGAGGGAATGCTCAACAATGATGAGTCACTATTTAGATGGAGGGCACAACATAATTTTAGAGAGAGACATCTTCCTACTCTACACTTATTCCCAAACTCACATTAACACTACTGGAAGGAAGAGGGAACATTAGTTATCTTAAGGTGCACGATCTGCACACAAAATTCCCATGCCCTCTCTGACACTTAGGAGAATATAGATGCACACTAGTTCCTTTGGTGCGCACTCTCTCAACAATTCCTCACACACAAAAAATGATTTTACACATAGAAAAGAAAGAGATGATATTCAACAAAACTTCATCCATCGAATTAGAGGATGATGTCTCCTTCTAATCAATCAAGGAGACTTCATACAACAGTAATTTCCACTTTTGTTTTTCTTTGTTTATTTGCGAATTAAGACTTGCACTTGAGAAATTTCCCACAACAATTACTGGCACAAACTGACAACTCATTATTTTAGATATCACCATTGTTTACTTAGACTCGAGAATGCTTTACTACAAATAAGGAACTCAATCATGGTGAAAAAGATAAAAAATTAACATAGTACACTCTTTTAAAATCCTTGCTTCCCAGACTGGTTAGATTAGATTACAATAGAAGTTTCTACTAGTTGGCCAAGGAAGGGGGACACCCTTCCTGGTGGCCCAATTCCTCCATGTTTAGATCCAGAAGGTTCCATGCTTCTACCACCAACTAAGGGAAAGTTTGTTGCACTGTCTCGAATGTCATCCACATGGCCTGTCTCTAGAGTTTGGCATTGTTTACCGACCAGATATGAAACATGATGTTTCTTGGCATGATCTGGTATTACTTGCAAGGAAGATAGGACCGGAGTGTGTTTCTGTGATAAATTATGAACGACACTATGGTCAACCTTTTTTTCTTGGTGTTGATGTGTTGATCCCAATGTAGTTAAAATGAGAGGGATCTTTCTGGGTGCCAGAGACTTAAATCCAAGACAGATCTTGAAAGGTAAGAAGTCAGTGGAAGAGTGCATGGCCCTATTGTAAGGCCACCACTTCTACAAATAGTGCATCATGAGGTGGAATTCTTTGGCATAGTTGCGGTAATAAAATTTGGGTGTGGACAGGGTCTCAGAGTGGTAAGTCACTTGGTGACCTCCTTGTTTACATATTGCTTCAATAGAAAAATGAGAGGCAATTTCGGGTAAGGGATAACGATATTTAATTTTGGCTTGTGTGAGGGCATTGTAAACGGTTACTAGAGGACGTTCAATAGTGTTTTGGGTAACCAGTCAATATTATGGAGCATTGGGTAATGATGTGTCATGAATGAGATCGATGGATGGAGCAAGGGTTGGAGTGGGTGGGAGTCTTGAGGGATACTAAAAGACATTAGAAAATTATGGGAGGAGAGGGAGTATTGTGGTAGATGTTGGATTAGTGAGGTTATCAGGTGAAAATGGCAGGCCAAGCACATAGAGAAATTGTTGGTATTGATAACATGGTGAGTCGATGTGGTATCATTTTGTGACAGTGGTGAAGTGATAGATGATGAAGTAAGTACATAGGTGTGCCTAACCTGTTTAAGGTGGTACTGATGAGTCTTAGTATGAAACATCGCTTATTGTTCTTTTCGGTAAGGAATATCGAGAAGGATATCAACACAATCTAATGATGAGACATCGCAGATCACACTGTCACAAAAAGGACCATTGGAGAAAGTGACGATGCAACACTGAGCAATAGTAATGTGAGGACTTCCTTCTGTACTGAGCCAAGATGATATGGATCCAAGTGTGGGGTGGTGGGGACTTGTAGATGTTGTACTAATTCTTGTGATATCAGATTCTTTTGACTGCCATTGTTCAAAATGAGAGTGGTGAGTTCATTTTTAATTTGGAAGTTGTGAGTGAATAGGGGAACATTAGAGCGACCTGGTTTTAGTGTAGTCATGAGAATAAGGGATAGGTTGGCCTCTGTGGGGTTAGTGAGAGAGATGGATTTTGTTTTTTGGTGAAACATTGTGAGTCTGATCTCTGCAAAAAAGGTCTGATGGGGGAGAATATTTTTAATGCCTCGACAGTCGACAAAGTTATGGGATTTGGTCTTGTCTAAATTACACCAAACTAGATTTTTTGTAGTCGAAGAGGAAGAAGGATAAGGTTGAGAATGAGAAGGAGGTGAGTTTTCAACCTTGGTTCTATTTGGAAGATATCCGATGGGAGGGACTACCTTAAGTTCTACGGTCAAATCTTGTAAGAAATCCTTTTCTGGAGAAGAGTTGTCCAAAAGATCTACCTCCCGCTAAAGGGGTAACAAGAGACCAGAATTAAACTTAATTATTAATACCTTGTCTCGCTCACTGATATGGAGCTTGATCCGTAACTTGCAGAAGAAATCAATGTATCCTTGAACCAACTGAGTGGCAAGTTCGTGGAGTTGCAACCACTTTCTGATAAAATTCTAAAGATAGCCTTGAGGGTAGAAGAGTTCCCTCAATGTGTGAAAGAATGCATCCCAAGAATCAATACATTTGTGGGAGAGGGCAGGGTACCTAGCTCTACAATCAATTATGATGTTTCTAATTGTGTGTCACACCAGGTTTTTTCAATTCATTTGAGTTGAAGGTTGGTTATCTACAATTTGGTTGCCTCTTCCATCTCGAGTGAATTCTTGAAGTAAGTGGATAGCCTACGGATCCAGGAATCAACAGTCTCTCCATTCATTTGGCCGACGAAATTGGGTAATTGAAAATGGGTGTCCAATTCCATGGTCGTTGGAGGCCGTCTTTGTTGGATTTGAGTTAGTTCTTGCAAATCCAACTTCAATTCTTCAACTGGAGTTGATGTGGTTGCGTTGGAGTCCTCACTAGAGGGATATCGACAAGGTGGCATGGATGGAATGTACTGAATATACCTCGATGAGGGTGTAATAGGAACCTTGAGAATGATGCAACGATGCATCAATACAAAGGCGGAGAGGACCCTAAGAAGGGTGATTGTGACGCTCTTAGCAAGAGTGTGAGGAGAGAGTGGAAGACCCAAAAGAAATAAAATCTTCCTTTTGAATCTGGTGGATGAAGTTTTGGTCTGTCCTCCTTTGTGTGCAGAAAATTCTCCACAAGGATAGAACAAGCTCTAATACCAATTTATCTGAGTGAGAGGGCGTGATCATCAAGGATGAGTCTCTTTTTAGAGGGAGGGTGCAACAACATTTTAGAGAGATATTCCTTCAATGTTTGTCATTCTGAGCAGAGGGAGAGACGTTCATAACATTCCCCAACTCGTCCTCCTCTATAATGATGCCCAAAATCACATTAACACTACCAACAGGTATAGGGTGCATAAGTTACCTTAAGGTGCACGATCTACACACAAAGTTCCCACACCCTCTCTAACACTTAGCAGAATAGAGATGCACATCAGTTCCTTTGGTGCACACTCTCTCAACAATTACTCACAAACATAAAACAATTTTACACATAGAATAGAAAGAGACGATATTCATCAAAACTTCATCAATCCAATTAGAAGAAAATGTCTTCTTTTAATCAATGAATGAGACTTCATACAACGATAATTGCCTCTTTTATTTTTCTTTGTTTCTCTACGCATTCAGACCGCCAAGAAAACTTTATCGCAACAATTACTAACACAAACTGACTACTCATTATTTTAGACATCGACATTGTTTACTTAGACCGACGAATGGTTTGTTACAAATAAGGGACTGATTGATTCTAACAAAGATCATAAATTAACATAGTACATTCTTTTAGAACGCCTTGCTTCCCAGATTGGAAAGATCAAATTACAATAGAAGTTTCTACTATTTGGCCAAGGAAGGGGGACGCCCTTCCTAGTGGCCCATGAGTTTTGTAACATTTTGTCCACATTGTAATGGGTTAAGCCATAATGTATATTTATAAATATATGATTGGTTTTGCATAGAAAGAGATAGCATGAGGGCATGAGTGGATGAGTAGGCGATTAGCTCATAACTTCAGTATTGTAGTTTTGTTGAGTTGATGAGTATGAGCTAAGTTGAATATTAGTTTAGAGGTATGTGTGCATTGGAACATATAAAGGTTTTGGATTTTTACCGAAGATCAGTGTATGAGGGAAGTGTGAAACCATTGTAAGGAAGACTATGAATGAATAATATGAGGAGTCAGTTGTAGTGGATGTAGCCCAGCTTGGGATGAACCACGTTAAATCCTTGTTTTGTGATGTGTATGTTGTTATGATGTGTTTTTCTTTCTGTTCATTCCGCACTTAGAATGTATGATTAATGATTCGTATGAATATGTATCTGATGGTTTCGCGCATATGTTGAATAGTTAAGTAGGATGATTATGTGAGATGTTATGGTACTCTAATGGTTTTGTGTGGAAAATATATGAATTAAATGTTAAGTAAATATTAAGGATGAATATCCCATATTCCCACATGATTACACAAACCGAGTTCCTCCAGTCCCCATAGGTACCTCGGGTGAGACTTTGCCTGCTTGCGGATGTTTCCAAAAGAACCGGTATCTTGAGATTTGTTTGTGATTTAACATTTAATCCCAAGTTTTCCCACTATCCACCAACAACTATATTCCAAATACCTTCACCAAATTGGAAAGTACATCATAAACATTATAAATGTTTAGAATACCTCCCATTACACATGAATTATCCATGTTCCCTTCTAATTTACACCATTGGACCAACCTCATAAAGCTTATGGCTTCAATATTCTCCTCAATGGATTAATTGTTTTGGGTGCACACACTGTTACGAGATTCAAAATTTAATTCAATAAAATAATTAATGAACATCAATGAAACTGTCCATTGATGGTTTTGGGTTGAAGATAAATTCAATTCATTCATCGCTTGATCATTGATTGGTTTATGTGGTTTGATGAAAAATTATTTTCCAAGTGATTTTGTCGTCCATTATTAGAATGTTCATGAGTATGACAATCGTTTTCTTTAGTCACAGACTTTTTAGTATTTGTTTGTTTAGTCACAGACTTTTTAGTATTTGTTTGTTGCGCATTAACATTTACATGATGACATTTTAATCAACGCGAAATCATCTCATTTTAGGTGGGCACAAAGGGACCTTTTTATATATTTCAATCGTTTTCCTCCTCTTGATAAATCGGTAGATTTGGAAAATATTAATGGCTTGTGTGCTTTCCTCCTCTTGATAAATCGGTAGATTTGGAAAATATTAATGGCTTGTGTGAAATCTCTGTAGATGGGAAAACCACACCTCTATCTATAGTCAACTTTGATGCCTTTAGATGTGCATCCAAATGTCTTAGGTTCGTGATTTTTTATGATCATGAGTTGCTATGTATGGGTTTCCTCCTTTTCAATTCCTCCTAAAAACAAGGCTAGTGTCATTTCGAGTAAAGGATTATTTTATGGAGTCATTACATATCACCTACATCATGCCTTACATTCTATTAAAAGAGGTGCATGTCTATGTTATGGAGATACTTTTATACATGAATGTTTATGAATGACTAAGATGATAAGGATGAAGAACAATGAACCATCCTCGTATTTCATGATGGCCTAACCTTTATTTCTGATTGAGTGGGACTTTACACGTACCACGAATTTTCCATGAATCGTCCTACGCATTGTGATGTAGGCATCCAGCTTAGCTTGCTTAGGTATTGTGACGTAGGCAGGCATTTAGATTAGTTTGCTTTGGTTATTGTGACGTTGTAGTTAGCTTAAATTGCTAACATTATTTTCTTTCACGATTAAAAAATTCTAATATTTTTGTTATGATTAACAAATTGATATTGTTATTTACTTTTTAATTTTAAGAGATTTTTTTATTGATTTTAATTTAATTTAACATTTGAAAAGAAAATGAACTATATTTTCGCTTCATAATCTTATACTTTATCTTCATAATTTCCATGTCTTTATGTTATCAATAATAGTTGAAATGTTTTTCCAATGTGCATTTCTCATCAATGTGGAACAATGTGGAAATATTTTAAATCTATATATTCTTATTCTTTTCTTTTTTCTTTTAATGAAAATTATTTTAGTTGGACCATTTTTAAATTGTGATATTGATGTTCTAAAATGAATAAAAAAGAGTTTGGAATTTAGAAGATACTTTTAAAGTATATTTTGAAAACATATGGCATTATAGAGTCTTCTAATAGAAATGTTGGATTGTTTCGAATCATCTTCATTTCCCCAGTCGATCAAGCAATGAACCATCAAGTATCTCGATATTTTCCCCAATTGATATATTCGTGTCCAAAAGAATTCGCAAACTAAAATGAAAAATATTATGGTTTGGTGTTTTGAAAGTAAAAATTTGGGATCTTTGATCTTAAGGAGATATCTTATGTAACTCTGCATTATTCTTTATAAGTTAAGAGATTTACTAGAGTGGGTTGTTTTCCTAATATATTATTCGAATGATAATGTTATGCTTTAGTATTGTAACATTATTTCTAGGAAGTACATGCAAAAACTATGCTATCTCATTATGGTTCACATATGAATTTATTAAGGAATAAAATTCATTAGAGACCTTTAGAAGTATCATGATATTTTAAAACCCATAACTTTAGAGTATGGAATGGTGTTAAACCCTAGTGGAAAAGAGAGATTGAATTCAACTCTTTTCTACTAATTTCTTATTTCATAATTTCATAGTAGAGAAACAACATAAAGGAGAAACTGTATAAAATATTATTAGACAGAGCTAAAGGGAAATCTATAACTAATTGTTGTATACCATAGTATATAATATCTCCACCATGAACCTCATTAAGTTTGTATTTTGCATAATAGTTTATGATCCTTTTTGTTTTCAGAAGAAAAATAGCTCAAAATATATTGAAATAATATTTTTACATCGACAACGCAAAATATATAAGATAGATCGATCCTTTGGACCAGCCCTCACATGATGGAATCTCTATCCCATCAATGTAATACATGAAACATAGATTCTCAAACTGAAGAGAAGCTTAGGGCTAAACGGGAAATAAAAGTTGCCTCCATAACCAAGGCATAAGGTATCAAAGTAGAAATAAAAGAAAAAAAAAATAGTCATTTCCAGCAATGGAACAGTCCTCAAAATTTTGGAATTTTTAAAAAAAAATTGGAGGCCCTTCCCTTTCACCTTCCCAAGTGAAATATATCAATCTCCATTTAGGCGATTCGAGAGCTCTTTTAGACAAGATATCAGCCTCTTCATTTGATTATCTGTATATGTGCTGAAAAAAGGCGTCTTGGAATTTTTTCTCCAAGTTCCAAACTTTGCATTTTGAACCTTCGATTTGGTTGGCGAGTAGATTCCCCTTTTGTTGCAGCCACTCGATAACAACCTTGGAGTCCCACAACATCTGAGGATGATGTATATCCAGGAGTTTTTCCAAAATGAAAGTTGCCCACACTCTAACTAACTCAGCCTTTGTATTGGAGCCTACTACGCAATCAAAAATCTACATTTATGATCCTTAAAAAGAAGAAAGTAGTTGTTCATCTCTGAAGTTTTTACAAAGAGCATTTTTTTCCAAAGTTAATATCATCTTCATAGTTTTCCATCTTTTAGATGTTGTTGTAGCTATGTCTTTATTCCACCATGGATTCAAGAATATGTATTGTTTATTTTATTTTTTGTTTGATCACTAAATACAAGAAACATAGTTTCATAGTTGTTTATAGATGCATCATAGTAACAATAACTGGAACATATGTTATGATTTGATGACTATTGGAATATTTAAAAATATTTATAAATCGAAGATATACATTTAAACGACATTTTTCTTCAAACTTGATATGTGATTAACTTGATAATCTATCAAATGATAATTATTACATTTGTTAAAGTTGATTTTGGATATTAAGAAACAATATGTAATTAACTTGATAATCTATTAAATGATGATTATTACATTTATTAAACTTGATTTTGAATATTAAGTAACAATGCTTGAACATTTTTCACAATTTCTCTTCATTTTACATCACCAACCATTACCATATGTCTACTTATTTTTGTACATTATCAAAAAGAAAAACATTATTACAATTAGGTTTTAACAATAACATCACAAAAGCGTCATACATTTCAAAGACTTGGGCTATATGTGTATCACATATTTAGAAAACTTAAATAAATGTATCCTATATTATATTAGAAATATAAATATGTAACTTATATGAACAAACAGGTTATATTTTTTTACTATTTTCTATAATACTAAAAAATATTGAAAATTAATTTAAAAAAATTTAATCTACCTAAAAAAAACTTATAAATAAATAAATATTTTTTTTAAGTTTAAATTATTTCCTATAATAATTATTAAATACATAGGGGTAGTTTATTTTATTTAATTAAACTTCGTTTCTTTTATTTTTTTTAAACACTTTTGACTTATTTAAAAATTTTAACAAATATTTTTTTTCTTTAAATTTAAATTATTTCCTATAATTATTAAACCATAGAGGTATTTTATTTTATTTAATTAAACTTTGTTTCTTTTATTTTTTAAATATTTTTTATTTATTTAAAAATTTAAATTTTTATATAGCTTAAATATAAACTATTTTAAAAATATTTTTCTTTATTTAAAGTCTAAGCTTTTTAAAAAATTAACTATACACATATAAAATAATTTGTTTAATTATATATTTTTAAATTATATATATATATATATATATATATATATATATATATATATATATATAATTTTATATATTAATCTAATTTTCAAAATATTACAAATTTTTTTCTATTTTACTTTATTTAATAATATATAACAAATTTCAGATTTTCAAATATTATGATTTCTCTAATTTTTTAATATCTTTCATCATTGTTATGTCTATATTACATTTATGTCTATATTACATTTGTAGTAAAACATATTAGACACCAATTATTATTAAAATTTGTGGTTACCTAAATTAAAATTGTAAGTAAACATATTAAAAATAAAATATTACAATATAATAAGATAAGAGGAAGAAGAACTTGTTTCTATAAATTCATTATAGGGAAAATGAAAAGAACATAAAAATCTTGATCTTAAAAATGCAAGATCAATAATATAATTCAAATTAAAATACAACATGAATAAAGAAAGTTACAAAATAAAATAAAATTGGTTTTTAAAAAAAAAAAAATTAAATTAGGAAAGAGACGAAATAATATTAAATACATTTTAATTAAAAACTTAATACAAGTAATGAAAATAATTATACACTTAAAAATTCCTTCTAGTTTAAAAGGAATAAAAATATATATAATTTAAAAAATATATATATTAATTTTTTTTGAAAAAGTCTTGAAATATTAAGGACATTAAACGTTTCATTGATAAACTAGTTAAATTTGAAAAATACTTTTTTTCCCTATAAAAATTGATCTAAGATATTTATAAATCTTATGTTCATATAAGATATTTATAAATCTTATGTGAGAAACATTAGATTCCGATAAACACGACCTTCAATTTATTCATGATTAAGTAAATAATCAAAACTCGATGTCTTCACTAATTCACTTCTGATATCCTCCAAATCACCCGCCGGTAATACAGGAGAAGCTTGCGCTTGCACTATCTATAACACACGCGGGCATTCACACCAATTATTATATCGATGACTCCTTATTCTCTCCCGGAACGGTCGTCCGCTTTTCCATGTTAGTATACTTCGATCAGAAACGATATATTCAAATTGACTTCTACATGTATAGCATAGTGCACATGTACAGCATCCTTTGATCCTTTGACAAAGCCAAGGAGACTTCATTCCTATATGGGAAGATGTATTTATATACAAAATTTTAATCTATGTGACGAAGATATACACGAAGTAACAAAGATCTTTCAGCTAAGATGTGTTCTATTTGTTGAAACCTCTTTGACCTAATTTCCATTAAATTAGGTTTTGTACTTCGATTCTAGTTCCACATCATTCATAGAATATGAAATTCAGTAAAACTGCATATTACTTACAGGTGCGCCTAATTCTACTTCCACATCATTCATAGAATATGAGATTAACTAAAATTGCATATTACATACACATCATTCATAGGATATGAAATTCACTAAAACTGCATATTACTTACAGCTGCACCCAGCTTGGCAGGGTGCAACTCTATATATACACATCGAATCGTGCTAAACTGTGGCATCTGAACGATTTAGCATGCATTTTTCGCGTCCTCGCTTTAAAGCATGGAAGCCTATATGAATTACAGAATTGGCTCAGGGTATGGATTTATAGCCAGAGTCCAGGGAGCCGGGAAGAGCATCGAAGAGGTGTGAATGAATTATTGGAGGATGAGCATTAGCAGTATCGACAAGGCGGTCCACAGCACTAGCGCGTTGATGCTCGAAAGCTGACTGGGTTCTCCATTCGGTCCATGAATTCAAGCTCTGGCCTACCCGAAAACGCCGTCTATTCAACGCCTAGATTTGTTCAGAACGATGGATTTCTGATGTCTGTGAAGATTTTGTCAAAATGTTAAATATGTTATAGATACATATATTGAAGTACAGTGCAGCGGACCGATCTCTCTTTCCTTGCATTGCCGACTTCCGTTAATGATAAATTTACATAATTCACGAATTGAAACCAATGAATTATTGTCGCTTAACCTTTTCGTAAGCCTGGCCTGCATTTGAATTTTGTGCGCAGAAAGAAGAATTCCAAGTGGTTCTCCCTGTCGGCAAAACCCACTGTCTCG
This sequence comes from Picea mariana, assembly GCA_032191745.1. Lineage (NCBI taxonomy): Eukaryota > Viridiplantae > Streptophyta > Pinopsida > Pinales > Pinaceae > Picea > Picea mariana. Next base: position 16,589 of record JASDQU010587543.1, on the reverse strand, counting down.
TAGGAGTTCCAGACAGTCATAAGTAGGAGAGCAAATTAATGGACACCGATATTTTCTCTTCTCTCAGTATGCTCGCAAATGGGTTTCGTAGTGCCCTCTAAAATACAAAGCAGGAATAATTGCAATGCCTTTGCTATCCGGGGCGGCGATTTGACAAGAAATAGAAAAGTATCAATGTGCCTTTGAAAACAATAAAACTGCAGACCTCAATGATGAGTGATAAAGCATTTAAGGGTATCTCTGCGATTTTGTGGTGAATCAAATAAAATTTTGTTATCAACATGTTAACGAATTTAATTATTTATGTATCCATTCATATCAATGTCAAAATTTGAAACTTTTGCACATTTCAATTTAATTATTTTATGCATCCATTCATATCACTGTATAAAATAGAATATTGGCACATTTCTAAACTTTGTAAAGTTTTGCACATTTTATAAACTTGGAAGCTTAAACTTTGGAAACTTTTGCACATTTTCTAAACTTGGAAGCTTTTGCAAAAAATTTAAACTTTTGAACATTTTAAAACTCGGAAAGCGTTTCACATGAAAGGATTTCATATTTATTTTGTAATATATGAGAAATTTAAAATTAATATATATTTGTAGGTTAGTTATATTCACTATAAACCGGTTCAAATTTATGGAATCACTACACACCATATCAAAATTTGGTTAATGACAGAAGGTTTTTAAAACTAGCACAGCAGTTAAATAGCTGAAAATAATTCTTAAAAGAATATATTAGATTTTATTGTTGATTAACAAATGAACGGTTGCACTTCAAATATCTGGTGTTAATATTTTAATATCTGTTAATCACTTGCGTGGAAATCAGTTAGCTATCAAAGTAATTTTTAAATATGATTAGGTAAATCTAAAAAAGTAAACACATAAACGGATATCTTTATAATAGCTAGGAAGTTAATGATTGAAATCACAGCCATTTATTTTGTGTGACTACTAAGAATATTTAAACCCCTATTAAATCTGCCCATTGTCAATTGGTGTACGCCTTTTGGCGTAAATATTCAACTAAATTTTAATTTAATAGATTATAATTAAACAACACAGAACAAAAAATTAACCCATTCAAATTTATTAATCATCAATCTACACACAGTGCAAGTAACATCAATAATACATTCAACCATAGTATTCATATGAATTACCTTTCAGAATATTTTTATGTGTACATATTTGTGCTTCCTTTATTGACATATGTTTAAAGTTCCCCTTCAGATACCTTCATACATGGATAGGTATGTGTATCAGAACATGGATAGGTATGGGAGACATGGGTAAATATGGTTATGTCATTTTTGAATGTTTTGGGCTAAACGTTCTACTAAATGTAGATTTTTTTTAGGGACATTGGTTCTAAATACGACAAGAAATTGTTAGATTAGTAGATTCCAGTGATGATTATTTATGTATAATTTGAGTGCTTTACGAGTGTTTCAGCATGCTGAATTCATTTCTACATTCAAAAATGGATTTTGAGTAACAAAAAATAGTGATTCGTGTAAATTTAAAATTTTGTAACGGCCCCACCATTACGACAACAAACGACGTAAAACATGTCATTTTTTTTTTTTAAATGATAGGGATATTCGTCACATTAATACCAACATTGTTGATGTGTCAACCAAAATTTAATGAAACGATATTAACACAAAATCCACATTCGTCACATAAGGCTGACACATTAATTGCATGAATAACGAACACAGATTGACGCAATATCACAATAAAAAGCGGCCCATCATTAGATCATTTATACAGTTAATGCTGACTCATATGTAGTATGACTCAAACACTCACTCTGCTCATAGGGACAATCATTAGATAAGATAACAAATCATAAGGATCGACAAATATCCATTCCATCAGTCTATCATTCGTAAAACATGAATAATCCATGGTGCTAGGGTAAGCATTATTTTTATTAACCATACGTAAACATTAATTAATTGTTGCGTGCAAGAGAGAAAAATCTTTAGAATAACACCCATCATCTAAAGTAATGGAGAAGAGAACAAGTTGCCACTAAGTCATAACTACAAAATTCATGATGCAGATGAGTTAACATTAAATTCTAGGTGCCAGGAAGAATGACAATGAAATTGCATGCCCGCCTAACATAAGGCGCACAAGTAAATTCATACTAAACTAGTCAAGCATCATCATTAAACAAGGGAGCATGAGTAATCAAGATAAACAACTA
>JASDQU010587543.1:0-14260 GCA_032191745.1 Picea mariana | reverse complement strand
AAGGCGCAAGAGGTCCAATGTCTATAATCATTCATATTATAAAGAATTGAAAAATATTTGAAATTCCATGATCACAAACCCTTCTTGTGAAGGATAGGGGTTGATATCATGTAGATAAATGGGACAATAAACATGGCTTCCACAACCAAGGACTATGTTGAGTGATCTATTTAATCAGTATACTAGTCCACGAATAAATACATCGAAATTTCCTTTAAGATAAGCACACTATCTTAGCACACTAACAATTTTGAGAATTTTCTCAATCTTTCAACCATTTACACTCAAATTAGGAACAATTTTGGTGGATAATTCTCTCATCCAACTAAGAAACAACAACCTCCTAAAAACACACAATGATAATAACAATCACTCTCAATAATCAGGGTTCCAAACTCTAGATTGCAATGACCAATTGTAGGGCCCACATGACTTTTGGTGCTTCATCTCCTAGGGTTAGGTTTTTGGATGTCTAGGGTTTTTGGCATTCCTATTTATTGTAAAAAGGCCTTCAGAGCCTCATTATAATCATATTCTTTCGAATGCAAGTATCCATCACATCTCTTCTCAAAGATAATATGCCACCATTCTAGCGAGTCTTTCACTCTGTATTTTTACAACCTTTGTACATTTATTTCATCAATATAAATCATGTATTATTGTGTCTTTGTGTTTATGGTTGCATCTATGATACATTTCTATTATATTATTGGATATATGTGATATCTCTATGCATTTTTTTATTATATCTCTGCTCTAATTTAGTGCCAAAAATAATATGGATCAGTGGTATCATAGTAGGCTTCTCTTGATCATTTTTCAGTGCATGTCTGCAACGAGGTCTAAGTATAGAAGCTTGGGTCTCGAGCTTGTCTCTCTTGAGGACAATCTCTCTCGTGCACCCAAGAAAACTTTAGTGGCAGAAAAAAAGAAAAATGACGGAGCAGACGATCCTATCAGTCTGTTTCTTGAGCAGGCTCTCACGTGACAGAGGGACGAAATGGTGGATAATTTTTCCCACATCCTTCAATGCCTGTCAATAGAAACAGGTGCATCCTCATCAAGCGACCACTTTGGAAGAACCTCTCCTTTCAAGGTGCAAGTTAATTTTGATATTCTTGTATTTGAAGGACAGATAGATGCAAAAGCCCTAGAAAAATGGTTAAATCTACTAGAAGGGTATTTCTCTATTCACAATTTTTTTGACAGAGAAAATATCACCTTCGCACTTCTTAAATATCTCCCTCGTGTCAAACATTGGTGGGAAACTTACTAGGAGAAAATTTCCACGGAGGATTCTAGAATCTATGGGGTTGGGCCCACTTGGGATTATTGTGTGGATGTGGTAAAAGAACAGTATTACCCTGTTGGAAAGTAAGAGGACTAGTACATGCGATGGAACACACTGTGACAAGAGAGGAGCCAAGTAGTTCTAGAGTTCACCAATACCTTCCATACCTTGTGCACCAAGTTGGGTATCAAAGACTCTGAATGAAATTTGGTTTTGAAATACTGTGGGGCTCTACATAGATACATCCAAACCGAAATACATTTTATGGACATCTCATCACTAAGTATTGCTTATCGATATGCTGTTAAAATGGAGCAAAAATTTAAGAACCAGAACAAACGAGAGTTCAGTTATGCAAATCACTAACAACCAAAGTATGACAAAGACGACCCTAACAAACAGTCTCTCGAAAACCATTCCAAGCAATAGGAAAAGAAGGGTCACAGGAAGACAAAGAAGGACACTAGAAAATGGTGTGATTTCCACAAAAGCCCCTGGCACAACACCGATGAATTTCGCTCAAAAGAGTCATTGGTGGTTGAGATCAAAGACAAGAAGCCAATCCTTGATTCAGAATCTGATTCTGAAAACACTAGTAAAGGACAGATCATTGACACGGATTCCACCGCTATTATCGCGACTGCAACAATTCAAATAGAAGAACCAACAGATCCTGAAGAGGGGGAGCACCCTTTTCATTCACAGATGTGGGTGAAGGGGACCCCACTGCATTTTATTGTTGATAGCTGAAGCCAAAAGAACCTCATCTCAACAGAGGTCATCAAACAGTTGGGATTGTCGACAACACCACACCTACAACCATACAACATCGGGTGGCTTTGCTAAGGATGAGATCTTCATGTCAGCCAACAATGTTGATTGTCATATGACATCCAACCCTTCAAGGATGAGGTATTATGTGATGTCTCCCCACTATATGTCTATGATGTTCTCTTGGGACAACCATATATGTGGAAGCATCATGTTGTTTATGAGTCTGGACCCCGCAGTGTCATTGTTTCTCTAGGGGGTCATCTCTACAAAATACCAGAGGTAGTTCTGACTAATGTTCCACCTAAAAAATTTCACAAGGTAGTATCTCATACTGCAAAATTTAGCACCTTCACAATCTATTCAAAAGGGGAACATAAGGACACTGCAACCACTACAACCTCACCTCAAGTACCTTCTATACATCAGAAGAAGGTCGATAAGGTTGTAAGAAAGCGAAAAAATTCCTTCTACACACCATCCTCTCATGTAGCCCAACCTGTTGAATAGCCTCAGCCTCAACAGGTTCATGATAGACTTCCACAAACTGAGCAGGGCAACGTCTCCAGCAAGGCAAGCAACACACCAAGATGCAGATTCAACAAACATTTTTCTCTCTCCCCCGGGAACTCAACACAATTGAGACCATTGCTTCCTAAGGAAGGAGGAATGATCTAGGTGGATATTGGTGGCCAACCACCTTTTTTGACTGGCTCAAAATGGTTTTCTGGCAGTTTTGGCAATTTACTATTTTTAGCAGTTTTTAACTTCTGGGGCCATTTCGAGGGCCCAAATGAAGGTTTTTTGAGATAGAGTTTCTCAATGATAGATGAAGGCATGATTGAGCCCCAAAAATGAATATCCTTGACGATACCTTTCCAACTAGATATCATACGCCTAAAACAGAGATCGTATGCAAAAGTTATGACCCCGGGAAGTTGATGTACTAACTTACCCAAATGGGGCCCACATGACTTTTAGTGCTTCATCTCCAAGAGTTAGGTTTTTTTATGTCTAGGGTATTTGGAATTCCTATTTATTGTAAAAATGCCTTCAGAGCCTCATTGTAATCATGTTCTTGCGAATGTGAGTAGCTGTCACATCTCTTCTCAGAGATAAGCTACCACCATTCTAGTGATTCTTTCACTCTGTACTTTTACACTCTCTGTACATTTATTTCATTAATAGAAATCATGTATTACTGTATCTCTGTGTTTATGGTTGCATATCTGATACATTTTTGTTATATTATTGGATATACGCGATATCTTTGTGCATTTATTTATTATATCTCTACTCTCATTTCGTGCCGAAAATAATCCTAATCACAAACTTTTAATCTAATCCATTATTAGAATTTAGTCTATAAAACAAGCAGAACTATGCAATTATGAAATATAAAACCAACAAAAACTATCTGCATTAAAATTGTATTATGAGAGGTGGCAAATTCCATAATAACAACATTGTTTGACCTCAAAATGTAATACTCGTTGAAGCTGCAGGAGTTCTCGCAACCATGCTTGGTTCCTACATGGACTTGGAAAGGATTTATACCGATAGACAGGACCATTGTCAATCTGTAGATGTTGTCATCATTAAGGACAAAACATGATACTAAAAGTTGGCAGCTATTTAATAAGTTGCAGGTGTCAAAACTTGCTAGCAGAGAGGAAGAACGCCCATTCTGGATGAAGAGAACACTCCATGAATTTTTCCCCAATGCAATTTAATGTTGGAGATACACTTATCAATGAAAAGACATGCATGACAAAATTACTGGAGAGTAAACTACGGGTGAGGGCATACTCCACGAGGGGAAAAATGAAAAATATCTAAAATTAAATAGCTAAGGGAGGGGAAATCAAAATTTCGCTAAGTAAAGACAATAAAAACAAACGCCCAGTCTCTCTCATGCAAGCAACCCCAAAATTATTGAGTCAGGGCGAAAATTTAGGAAATCACCTTTCAATTATCTCACTCATAGGTATGCAACCCAAATTTGTTGTGTACGTACAATGAAAGATTTAAACGCCAGGAAGGGCGCCTCCATAAAATGAAATTGCAACCCTTGAAATCATAACTATTAGAAATTTTGCAACAACTAAAATTCACCAGCATAAAATAAAATCACAATCCATTGAAATCATAACTAATAAAAATTGCGCAACCATTAAAAATCACCGCCATAAAAGAATTCACGATCGATTGAAATCGTAACTAATAAAAGATTTCGCAACCATTAAACATCACTACCATAAAAGAAAATCATGATCCATTGAAACCGTAACTAATAAAAAAAAATTGTAACCAATAAAAATCACCACCATAAAAAAAAAATCACGATCCATTGAAATCGTAACTAATAAAAATTTTGCAACCGTTAAAATCAAGGGAGACTCTCAGGTGAATTCATTCCAGAATTTCATGAGTAACGCCATAGGTACTTTTGTAAGCAGGCTCAACACGAAGTTGTGAATTGTAAAGCTAGCATCTACCATTAAACTCAGATTTTCTCAATAAGTTAAGAACACTCCCAGTATGCACATCCCCATCGCAGAGCAGCTAACTAAAACACCCATACCCATCGCTTGCACTCATAAATTTAAGGTGGTTAAACCATAGGTAGGGTACCTATGTGTTAAACTTTGAATAAAACATTTGGAGACAAGGAGGGCCTCGCGCACACAGGTCAAGGGATTGTGTAAAAGTGGAGGGAATCCTTACAATGGAAATAACCATCGCTAGTTTATGAATCATCGAACAGTGGGGGTGGCTTATCAACAAAGGAAATCATACAGAACGCGTGCCAACTCCAGTGATTCAACAAGATGTAATCGAGCTTTTCTCGAACTACAAAGGGGCTCGATTTGGGACATGTTGATCCTTCTGAGGTAAAAATAGGTGTGGGAGAAGTCTGAGATAGGAGAAAGGAACTCCAATGTTGTAATGGTATGATCACTCTTAGAGGGAGCCATGGTAACCCCAGGAATTCATGATTGGATACATCCTGGCATTAATAAAATTTCTTTTACAATCAAGTACTATTCACAATGATATAAAAAAAAACATTTTTTTATGCATAAATACATATATAAGAATGAAATATATTAAAAATAGTATAACCAATATGTCAAGAAGAAACAATTTTGAACATTTATAAAATTCGTTGTAAAGGGTAAACTTCCTTGATGAATTACCAACATGGTTGATTCAAATTTATATACCATATTCTAAGGAAAGAGAAAATGCATCCATTAACTATTATGATGGTTCACAAAGTCGTCCATAAATTCATTATAAGATCCAAAATCCGCTGAAATAATCAACTATGGTTCCAAAATTTTATTACAATATTCATCAATATCGAATTTCATATACATAATTTCTTTTAAAAATTTACCAATGCAATTTTACATATGAGTATCGTAACAAAAGGCGAAGACTCTGAAGCAGTTGTCCCACGCTTGTGCTCCATCCAGCTTCTGCAGCTTGCTAACTGTCGATACCTCACTGGTACCTCCCTTCCAACACTAGGGGTACTCTTCTTCCCCATGAGCCCCCCCCCAAGGCACAAAGATGCCACACACACAACCCATAGAAAAGATAGCTTCCATCTCGCCTCGCAAGTTCCAACTACCACTCTCTAATCAACTTGGGCATCCCAACTCCCACAAAGAAAACCAGTCAAGAAAGATATCGACGACGTAACCTTATGCCTGCCAGTCGTGATCCATACTCCTCCTCTGCCATCCTTTTATAGAGTTTTATTAGTGATGAGTTTCCAAAACCCACATTAGATTCTTTTTATTAAATTTAACTAGGATAAACCTCCCTCGTACACATTTCACCTGATCCCTTAGTTTCACCATAAATTAATTAATTAATTAATTCAATTTTTCCTATTTTCCTCATCCACCTAAAAGCATTCCTAAAAATGCACCTCGACGTCCCTTTATTCCCGTACATTTCTTAAATGGTTGACACCTTACTTAAATCCTAGTTGAATTCACAAATAAAAAGTTCCAAAGGCTAGATTCCCTACTAAGTTAGACATTCCCCTTTTTCTTTAAGTTTCCCCTTTTCTTTAAGTTCCCCTTTTTATGTAAGTTTAGAATTAGCAAGTTTAGACATAAAGAACAATTTACCCTTTTGATAATTTAATCCTTCATTAAAATTTTACTTTAATTATTAATGTTTGAATTTTCTTTACTGTCCTTCTTGTTACATGTCCATTTAGTTTTTTTTTTTAACATTTTCTACTTAGACCTAGGTTTTAAATTCACTAGGTTTGGCGACACTTTTTAAGGGAAAAATTAGTTACTAAACCTTACTCGTAGCATCATTCATTTTAAGGCAGGTTAGGTCCTAAGGAGGCATAGTTTTCTAGGTACTTTTTTTATTAACTTGCCAGAGTTAAAATAACAACGTTCCCTTTAAGATGCATTATGTTCTCCAAGGGTGTCACTCACTTGCATTCATGTTTTATTTCTGCAATGTTCCCTTCAAGACACACTACTTGCTCCAACAGTGCTACTCGCCTTTTGACTAATTTTAGTAGACTCCAAACCCTTGGAGTCAATACACCATTAGGTGACCTCTTGGGAGACTAAGAGACTCTAAGGAATAGGCACCGTTCCTTATTGCGTGCCCCTTAGAATCATCGTGAGCAACTATCACAGTCTTCCCTCATGACATCGTGGATCTCTCGAACTATGTAATCATTAACCTACAGTTCGAGCCATGGTAGGAGTGCTAGGAGGTTGTGGTAGAGATATTACGACACATCTCCCTCAATAACTCTAGTTGTCATGTCTGACCCCTCTACTCCAAATGTGAGTCTGATTAGCAAGCTATCATCAACCTACAATCCATCAACAAACATGTCAGTGATACATAAACAACATCATATTATGTCAGCCATATGTCTCATATGTAATAACATAAGTACGCAAACCAGAAACAATCCACTCCCTGACTCGATCCAAAGTCCAAGGAGGTCCAACAATGTTGTCGACATCTGCAACCTATCAAGATTCATGCACACTCAAGAGAAACCAATCAATAGCACATGTCTAAACATAATAACATAACATAACATCATAAATCATAACCTCATCATCAGAATCCATAAGCGAAGCAATCACTCATATAATGAACCAGATCACTTGCACGCTAGTGTCCTTAAAGAACAAGTCACATCAAAAGTGCACGCAAGAACGACAAGTTACAAATTTCATGTTTAAATTTCAAAATTATAAAATGATGATTAATAAACATGAAATAATTATTGGTATTATAATATCTCCAGAAATATAAAATAAATATATTTACATTAAAATATTATAGAAATGATGTTCTATAAATATACTAATAAAAATTTAAATTTAAATATTATCAAAATAATGTATGAGTTAGAAAATGTTAAAAGTTAAATATTCAATATTATAATTAAAAATAATAATCTTTCAAAAATTAAATTATTTTAAAAATAATATATAAGTTACAAAATGTTAAAGGTTAAATATTCAAGATTATAATAAAAAATTAATGTTTAGTATTTGCATTTTCTAAGTCTTATATCAACATACACTATTTTCTAAGTCTTATATCAACATACACTCGAAGGACTCATTCTTCTCCATCTTTGTTAAGGCTTATTTGTAATGGAAGTAGAATAGTGAAGTAATGGAAGTAGAATAGTGAGACCATTTCATTGAGATATGAGTGTTTTTTTTCTTATTAATAGTTTAATAGTTATGTTTGGTTTCTTAAGATTATTTTATTTTCATTACAAGGTTTATGTTAAGGATTGTGGATTATGTAGGTTTTTTTTTATTTTTTTATGGACAATTTTCTTTTTGTTCTGTTTCATTTAAAAAAAAATTGTCGGAAAAGCTATGGTGGGGACATGTTAGGAAACAAGAGGATACATCGGATTCTTTTTGCATATTTTTCTCATATCTTCTAAGATGTGTCTCCTCTCTAAGATGTATACTTCAGGTGAAGTTACATGTATTTTTTATGCTATGCAATGATGTATGTCACTATTGGTCTACTAATTAGGGGATTGGTAATGGTATGAACCATATGTACAATCTCCCAAATTAAGTCTTCCATACTTATATACAGTTACCTTTGTTATTGTACTCATATTCATTCAGTATTATGCCTACTTCGTTTCTCCCTTTATTTGAGAGTCATATGTTATGACTATATTTGTCAATGCACTATTTTTCAGTCACAACCATGTTTCTACTATTGTTTCATTTCATTTATAGTGATATGTTGAGATATATTATATCCACGTGTCCTATCACTAGGATATATTATATCCAGATGTCTTATCACATTTTTATATAGTAATCTTCATTTTTCAAAATCAACATTATTAAAACTCCTAATTATACATGATTGTGTTTAATATTATACATATATATTTACCCAAAACACAACATTAAATTTAATGAATCATAAAAACAACGTATAAAATCATTATGGATATCAAGGTGCTTTAAGAAAAAAATGTAACAAGGTATTTGAGGAAATCAATACACCATAAGAAGGAACATAACAATGTCGAAATGTTCAGTTCAATTTAAATGTTTTTTCTCAACATTCAATGTCGAAATGTTAAGTTCAAATTAAATGTTTTTTCTCAACACTTTTAAACATGGGTTTGGAGAGAAAACACTCAATATTAATAGATTTTTTAATCATGAACACTGTATCCATTATTCTAGATTGCTACATGACAAAACCATAAGAACTAAAGTGTTTATAATCATGGTGGAATAGCGAAAGGATCAAATGACATGTTTGGTTGTCATTAATTTATTTTAAATTAATTATGGTAAGATCTCTACATTAATATAATTTCACCCCTTTGGAAACTAAGCTATATAAAATCTTAAGTAAAAGATTACATGAAAAAGAGTTTGCATTCATAGACTTGTTAAATTTGTTGTACTGAATTGTTCCAGCATAATATGAATGATGGTATTTAAAGTGGCTTCCCTTAAATTAGGCATTAGCCATTACACTTACTTGAGCTCAATACTAAAAGGATTATAATACATCACAAGAGAGTGATCCTAGTTTAAACCCAATGATGAAAGCATTACAATAACGCATATGAAACAATTCAAACTTGATTAGGATTTTACTGTATGTGAGAAAGATTTACGCGGAGTAAACAACAGCTTTTTTAGAAGACGTGTATTATTTCTTTAAAACGTTTTATACATAAATTACATGGAAGCATAAACATAAACTTTTGAAATTCTTAATCTCATAGATTTACCGTGAACGTTTCCACACATGATTCTGTAAAATGTGTATTGTCCGTTCAAACGTTTGTGACATAAATGACATTAAATCTACACACGTTAACTTTTGTAATTCTTATTCCCTAAGATTTTAGGTAAACCTTGAATAGTACTATTCTATTCCACGCTATTCAATCATTGACTATGAGCTTCAGTAAAACTGCGTAGGACTTACAGGTCCATGGAATCTTCACACGACGTAACTGCATATATATATATATATATATATATCGAATCGTGCCAAACTGCATATGAAGTAATTATCATGGATTTTAGTCGCCCTCGTCTGAATCCAATTGACCTTCTGGATTGTGAAAAACGGAGGTCAATCGGGGTTTCAGTGATTACAAACGCTGAATACAAAAACAAAAGACCATGCTGTTTGCCGAATCCCGAAATGATAAAAGGTTGTGGCAAATGGAATGTGGGCCCAGCACTTCGGGGTTTGGGGGTTCGGGATTTCGGGGTTTACGAACACCCGACCCACAAACAAAATGAATTAAGAAATGCCAAATTGCGGAATGCGATTAGGGTGTGGGCCGAACAATTTCGGGTTTGGGTGTTTGGTAAAGCAAAGGAACTCCGTGCATATATAACAAGCAAGTCTCAAATGCTGAAATATCAGTTTTGTATTTAATCTCCTTTTAAAATCACAAGCTCCAACAAATAAACTCGGAATAAATAAATTACCGTGTTCGTAATTAGTAAAACCAAAAAATTATTGTGTTTTCTTAAAAATGAATTTATCAATAAATAATATGAGTTTACAAACTCAATAACAGAAAATCATAAATGCAGAGCAAACCTCCAAACAGGGAATAACCGATTTGATTCAAGAAATGCTTTCAAGCTCTTGTCTCACCCTCTGTATACGGATTACAATATGATTCAAGTATTTATACGGATTACAATATGATTCAAGTATTTATACGAACAAAACTTGCCCCTTCGACCTTAGGAAATATTAAATCAGGGTGGTGATGGTATTTGGTGGCCTGCAAAGGCTAAGGCAGTCACCGCTTGACAGTGAACCCTCATGTCTTGAAGGGTCAAGACGAACACTGATCCGCCGTCATAAAGCGGTGAAATGATTAATCTTTGACATACTCCCTCTTAATCATTTCAGGAAAAAACAAACTAAAACATGTAAAACAAAATTGCGGTAAACAATGCATTATAGCTTGCAGACCCCAATATTACTTCTATGCTTTTTAAACAATTCATTTCCCAAAGGTTTCATAAAAATGTCTACAAATTGTTCTTCAGAATCCAGATCTGCAGAACTGAACATAAATCTCCTTACAAGTTATGAGTTCTCGAATGAAATGATACCTTGTATCAATGTGTTTACTTTGCTTGTGAAAAACGTGACTCCTTGACAATGCAATAATAGATTTATTGTCACAGACAATCTGGGTTGCATCATTCTGGTTATGCAACAATTTATTCAAGACCCTTCTCATCCATACAACTTGACATGCAGTTGCAGCTGTTGCAGCATACTCTGCCTCAGTGAAAGATAGAGTCACAATGGGATGTTTTTTTGATGCCCATGCCACTGCTCTAGATCCAAGACTAAAAATATACCTAGATATTATTTTCCTATCATCAATGGAACCTGCAAAATCACTATCAGTATATCTGATCAGCTCAAAGTTTAAGCTTGATGTGTATCGAATACCAAAATTAGTTGTTCTGGCAACATATCTCAGGATCCTCTTTCCTGCTTGCCAATGAGTACTCTTCAGAGGCACCATGAATCTGGAAATCAAACTCACAGCAAACATAATGTTAGGTCTTGTTGTTGTTAAGTACATAAGGCTTCCAATCAACCTTTTATACAGGTTTGGATCAACACATGATCCTTCATCATACTTGCTCAGTTTAACACCAGTTGCCATTGGTGTTGCAGCTGGCTTGCAATTCAACATTCTAAACCTTTTTCAGCACTTCATTTGCATAGTTAGTTTGACAAATGAAAATGCCATCATCAGATTGATCTACCTCAATTCCAAGAAAAAAATTCATCAAACCTAAATGAATCATCTCGAACTATGTTTTCATGGCATTTTTAAAATCATCTATAGATAGATCTATAGTAAAAATTAGGTCATCAACATACAAATAGACAATCAAAATTTTACCTTTCTGGTCTACCTTTGTATACAGAGTTGCCTCATTTGGACTTCTGTTGAATCCAACACTGATTAGTTATTCATCAATCCTACTATACCAAACTCTGGATGCCTGCTTCAATCCATATAAATCTTTCCTTAACTTGTAAACCTTATCTCTGTGATTATCAATATTATAACCCGGAGGTTGTCTTACATAAACTTCTTCTTCCAAATATCTATTTAAAAATGCAAACTTGACGTCCATTTGATGCGTGATCCATCTATTCTGAGTTACAATAGCTAAGACCATTCTTACTATGTCAATCCTAGCTACATGAGCAAAGGTTTCATTGTAATCAATATCGGGTTGCTGAGTAAACCCCTGAGCTACAATTCTTGCCTTGTACTTCTCAATATCACCTTTTGCATTCATCTTAGTCTTAAAAACCCACTTATCACCAATACTTTTCTTGCCTTCGGGTAAATTGACAAGATCCCAAGTGTTATTCCTTTCAATGGAATCAATCTCCTCATCCATTGCTTTTATCCAGACATCCTCTTTAGCAACTTCATCATAACTTACAGGATCATAAGCTATAAATGCAATATTTGAAATCTTATCTACCTCTTCATTCTAATCATATAATTCTCTTCAACTTCTAGTTTTTTGTCCTTTAAATCTGTTTTTCAATGAAACTAAAGTAGGATCTAACCCACTACTCACCTATGAATCTGTTTGATGTCCACCATGTCCAGATGGCTCACCACGCTCAGGAGTTCTTGGCGTTCTAAATTGAGATGAAATGAAATTTGGTGCTAGCCTTGTTGGACTTCTTTCGGCATGCGTATGTGCATGTGGAACCATTTGTCCATTTTCTTCACTCTGCTCAGCTCCATCATTATATTCACTGGGTAACATAACTCCCTCTGAAATTGATTTGTCAATACTTCCATCACAGGCTTCATCTTCTTTAAACTGAACATCTTTGATGATTACATATTTTTGGGTGATGGGATTGTAGAGTTTATATGCCCTAGATTCTTCACTGTATCCAACAAAGATACATCTCTCGCTTATGTCATTCAACTTTCTCCTCATTTATGAAGGTACATGTGCAAATGCAACACATCCAAAATTTTTGAAATGAGAAACATTGCAAGACTTACCATCCCAAGCTTCCTGAGGTACATGATCCCTCATGGTCTTGGTCGGACTTCTATTCAAGATAAAAACAGAGCAAAAAACAACATCTCCCCAATATTCATTTGAAAGATGCTTCTCTTTCAACATGCTTCGAGCCATATCCATGATGGTCTGATTCTTCCTTTCAGCCACTCCATTCTGTTGTGGAGTATATCGAGCAGTAAACTTCCTTTTAATTCCATGAAGATCACAAAATTCAATTAATTCATTCAATTTACACTCACCTCCTCTGTCAGACCTGAGGATCTTAATGGTTCGACCACTCTCATTCTCAACCATAGACTTAAATTTCCTAAAAACTTCAAAGGCTTCAAACTTTTGTTTCAACAAATACAACCAAGTCTTCCCACTTAAATCATCAATGAAAGTCATAAAATAAACACAACCAGTTAATGAAGGTGTTTGGATAGGTCCACAAAAATCTGTGTGGACAATTCCCAATAGAGCTTTTGCTCTGTAGGAAACACTTGAAACAAATTTCTCTCTGTGATGCTTCCCAAGTATACAACTCTCACAAGAGCTTGTAGGTTGTTGAATACAGGGCAGCCCCTTTACCATATGCTTCTTCTGTAACAGATCTAAGCCACCAAAATATAAATAACCATATCTCAAATGCCATAACCAAGATTCATCTAAACTTCCAGCATTATAAGCATTCAAAGAACCACTCAAATGATTTCGCATAACAAGTGGAAACATTCTATTCTTGGTCATCTCTACTCTTGCAATCAACTGTTTGTTGGGTAATTTATTATATATCGTACATACCTTGTCATTGAAGAATACTCTGTACTTTTTCTCCAACAACTGTCCAACACTGATAAGATTGCATTTTAAACCAGGCACAAAGTAAACATCATCAATACTTCTCTAATTATTGTTAGTGTAGACTGGAACTACACGTTTACCATTAACTGTAACCTTACAGTCATTTCCCAGTTTGACTTCAGACTGGATACTAGTATCAATGGAAGAAAATAAGTCCTTATTACAAGTCATGTGGTTGCTGCAACCACTATCATTGGCACTTTCCTGAGTGACATTGCGATTCAAGAACATAGGATTTCGATCAACCACAAACTCATTTATGATATGTGCAGACTGCTTTCCAACATCTGCCTGCTTCTTCCAACATTTGTTAGCAAAATGCCCAAACTTCTTATAATAATAACATTGTATTTTAGTTTTATCATACCTTTGATTATCTTGTTGCCAGGGTTTGCTGCTGCTCCCTCTTAAATTAAGAGGATTCTGCTAGAACTTCTGCTTAGATTTTGATTCAGCTTCGTTGTCTCTTGGACTATAAAATCAACCTCATCTTCCATGAGTATGAAACCTTCCTCTTCTTTTGCCTCTGGTAACATGCAGTTGGGACTTGAAAGCATGCTCCTTTGACCCTTCTTCATATCTAGATATCCTAGATTCGTAAGAAACAAGAGAACGGATTAACTCATCAATTTGCATTAGACTTAAATATTTAAATTCTTCTATGGGAACAACAATAGGCTCAAACATCTTGGGCAAACTTCTTAGCACTTTCTCAATAAAT
>JASDQU010587542.1:83919-101205 GCA_032191745.1 Picea mariana | reverse complement strand
CTCAATACTAATATTTAGAAGCACCATTCATTGCTTGTATAGTAAAATTGAAAAACTCATAGAGTCACACGGGAGACACGTTTTTCAATCCCATTGTCATTCATTAAGCTCATTTCTCCATCATGAGGGGTTCCACTTTATTGGTCATATTTCTAATCATCTTTCTCAACTTGAAAGTTATTTTTATTTTCTCTTATTATTAATCCCTGTCATAGGCATAGAGGGACTATAGCGATCGATAAATTGTTGACCTCGTATTAGATTGTGCATTGACCACAAATATTTCCATATTATATATTGTTGGAACTAGGGAAGTGAAAACATCGAATTTTATATAATAGAAAGTACCATGTTTGTCAAGATCTGATTGGACAACGGATTGGAGGTCTTATTGCCAACTTCGCTATTTCCAATGTTATGTATGTTGCCATATCCAAAGTATTTGATCATATATGGTCTTTTTGAATCATATATTTTCTTATGCATTGGTCGAAGGTAGATTAATGCTAGCATTAGTTCGAATGTTTCCTTTAGCATTTTTTGCTAGCTAGAATACATTCTCTAGCATATTACTATGTGTGATTTTTTCTTTATTGTTGCGTGCTTCGAGAGAACAGGCCTGTCACGCTGCATTTTTTCTTAAATGTTTGCACAGGGCTATGCCCTTCGACGGTCCTGACAGTCTTTAGTGTTTACCTAACAGGTCTGGCAGTGTTAAATGTTTATTGTATGGATGCGTTGCAATAAAGTTTTGTTTCCATTTTTTTGATGGTCGACATCACTGCTTCAGTGGTCGATGCTTGTTCGTTGCTTCGTTCCATGGTTCTTGTTCTTGTTTGATTCAACTTTGCAAACTTGAGGTCCTGCAGTTGCAGTTGGACCTCTTCGTGGTTGTTCACTGGTTTGTTGTTCTTAAACTTTACAAGCTATTGGACCTGTTGTTGGGGTTTCCATTTTTCTTGGGGCTGAGCTCTTGACATGCCTCGTTGGCTGGTAAGTTTCCCTGTTGTTGCTATTTTTCAATGGTGGGAGTCCCTGCCTCCAAATTCTGTTGCGGACCATCTTTGTCTGTGCTCTTAATTTGTGTTCCTGGAAACCATGCGTCTTTATATGCCGACTGCCGCGTCCATAGCTATTTTGAAAATTGAAATGCAGAGGGGTTTACCATTCGTTGGGGTGTAGATGTAGAGAATGCTTTTATTCCATGGGTCGGAAAACTGCGTCCACCTGTTGTCTTTTTGCTGAGTAAATTCATGGTGTTATTTATTTGCGTTGTTTCTTTTGTTTGGTTCACTTTCCAGTGTGGGTTTGTTTTCTTGTCATCTGCTATGGGGACTAGGGGGGGTTGAAGTTAAGAAGAAGAAGGTTGAAAGATACATATGGGGATTGGTACCCAGTTCCGTGCTTGTAGTTTTCCTATTTTGCTTTCCTTTTTTTTTTCTTCTCCCTTTTCTCTGTTTTCATGCAAACTGAAAGTATCTAACAAACAACTTCAAAATCACAGTTCAAAAGAAGAAAGAAGTAATAGATTTTGAGTCATATGAAATAGATACACGGTCTATTGTACATGACAACATTGATGTGGTTTTGCATACCAATGGCCTTTTTAGATTGGATGCATTCTCTTATACTGTAGGGGATTGCCTTTTCAATACATTTCAGGTTCTACTGCATTTCCGGTAGTCGTCGACCGAGCTGCGTAATGGATTGCTAGATTATTCTTGGGATGTTTAAAAAATGGCGATGCCGAGGCATTGGAGTCCTATGAATATGAACTGGAATTTGATTTTCTTCGGCAGTTGCATGGAATACATGATGTCGCTACGTATGTTTCAAAGATGCGGTTGTTTGCATCTCTAGTTCTGCCTGCACATGAGAGGGGGATTTGGGGAGATACATTTTGTATACGGTGGTTGTCTAACTGACTCAATATATCAGTTGGAATATGGTCATTGACAAGAAAAACAAGATATCTATTATTCAACAAAACTGCATCTGACAATCCATACTGCATCTTGTTCCATGATGCCAATGTTGTCAGTGGTCATTATGAACCACTACTGTACATAAAAATGTCCATATGCAATGTTGAAGGACCTCATATTTACTTTTCCCTCATTTTCAAAGACCTTGAATCGCAGTGGAAACAAATTATGCATCACATAGATTGCCATGGTTTACAGCTGGCCACAAATGTTGTGTTTAGTTGTGGAGATAGTTTGTTCAATGCAATTTGTTGTTTGGTAGCAGCGGATTTTGATGTGCATTCGTTGCGGCTTTACACTATACAGTCCTTTTGCAATGCAATTATAGGCGGCAACCAACAGGCTTTTAGGTGCTTGCATCAGCACCTTTGGCCATATCTTCTAGAAAATATGCCGACAGTTGGAAGTTGGCAGGAATACCTTGTAAACATGGCACTTCCATATGAAAAAGGGAATGTGGAGGGTTACAGATTCTGTTTGCATTGGCTGTCTATGATATTCAAAGTGAATATCCAGGTCTGGTCGGCCTTGCCAGATGGCATTGTCCATTCATGGTCTACTGATTCAAATTACGATCGAACAATTGACATCCTCTCATTGAAAACAGATACAACACATATCCATTATGAAACTTTGCATGGACATATCGGTGGTTCAGGGTTGAATGTCCATGCCACCCAAACCACATCGAATCTGCATATGCGTGGCATGCATATCCATGAAACTCCTGCCGATTGTGATATGGCCATACAGGGCTTGAACAAAAAAACCATGCGTGAAATTCATCACAGTTGTGATGAGGCCATACAAGGCTTAAACAAAAAATGTAGAGTAAGTTATCACAACTTGAAAAAAATTATGCGTCAAATTCGTCGCAGTTGTGATGAGGCCATACAGGCCTTAAACAAAAAACGTGGACTAGGTTATCAAAACCTGCTTCAGAGTGAAATTCATCCCAGTTGCCATCATCTCATTGTGCCCTTGGGCAAGAAATGTAGAGTAAGTTACCACAACTTGAAAAAGGTCATGCACGAGAGAAAAAAAAAACATTGCTACGGTTCCTTTTAGAGAGAAACTCACATATCACAATTTAAAGAAATTTGTTCATGCAGAACAGAACATAAATAGGTATAGTCGCATATCCCATAATGGTCATGCAACTGTGACATTTCATGGGCTAGAAGCAACACCATGCACTACTACCAATGAAAACCAGGAAACGGTTTCTACCCATATTTCCCTACGAAAGAAAAATGCAACACAGACCTACATGAAACAAATTAAAGAAACTCCTTCCATTGCATGTGCAATTTGTGAACAATTCAATTTCTCAAAAAACAGTAAGTCTTTCACACCTGATTTGAAAGCAGAATACCTCTGCTTGACAGCGCACGATAAACCATTTTCCAGTGGCAAAATTTGTCTTCCATGAAAACGGTCGCTTGAAAATGGAAAACTGCCACAGTTTGCAACCCCTGACCAAATAAGATGTAATACACCACCACTAGATGTAAGTGCACTTACGGAACTTGAGGAGAGACTTGTGTCTTTGCGGATTGCATTTGCTCAAATCAGGCCTTGGGGCTATAAACGAACCCAAATGGGCTTAACAGGATCAATTATTAATGTGCCTGTTCAACTAGATGTTGTGCAAAAAGCCTTGCCACAATTCATTAGAAATATGATGACAATTGTTGTGGATCTGAAAAGACGCTTGCAATACAAAAATGCCTATCAGACAAGCAAAGTGCGTGTGCATGCTGTTATGGAAGCATTAAATGAATTATGTTCCAGGGCCCTGTACAAAGCAAAAAACATTTGTATAAATGACAACTGGAACAATGTTCTTGCAGAAGAGGATGGCAACTTTGCAGACACTCTAAAAAATCCTAGTGAATTTGATACAAGCGATGAATCAGAGAATGAAACACCTTATGAGACATTGGTGCATGGATTCAATGATTCACAGTGCATTCGTGACTTGCAAGACAAGATTGTCGAAATTGCACCTGTTGAGGGGCTGCGTCCACTTGGAATATTCAAGGACAAATTCGCTGAGGAAATGAACTTTCCAACACTCTTATATGGAGATCCATGTGCCACTGATATTACAGAATGATTCAGTTATCATAAAATAGTCTGATGGGAGCTGCTACATTCAAGCGGTTACTTCTCCTGTCACATAACAAATTTGTTTTTCAAAACAATGCGCATAATAATAGAGCAAGTTCTCTCCTGCATATGAATCCGAATAAGAAAAGGCCAGTTACAAGGAAGAAATTTGTTGGCCAAGGATGTGAAGTACAAAGTAAACCTAGAAAATATTTTGAAATTTGATATTGGATACATGGATTTCAAAAACATTCGCACCTCTCCTGACTATTTGCAACAAAACAAAAAAACAATTTTTGCAATGATCTGGCAATTAGGCCCACCAACATTTTTCATCACATTTACAAGTGTAGAGCATTGCTGGGATCCATTGGTAGCTACCGTATCTAACCTTCATAGGAACACGAAACGTTAAAAAGAAACCGATACACTGGAAAATAATGGCATTGACTACCTCATAAGAAAAGACCCAGTGACATGTACTCGCTACTATAGAAATATAATAAATTCTTTGAGACAATTGATATGCCATGATGAAACATTTTTCAGAAAAATACCAGACTACATTTTTGTGGCGGAATTCCAAAATAGGGGAAATGAACATGACCACGCACTATTGTGGATAGAGTGTGCACCAATCTATGGAGATGATAACAATTCAGAGATCGAACAATTTGTGGATAAATACATAACATGCAACACATATCATTTGGATCTAGAACTTGCCAAACTCCATAGACATTACCATACAAGAAGTTGTAGAAAACAAAAAAACTTGCATTGCAGATACAACTTTCCCGTGCCGCCAATGAGAGCTACAAGAATCATAGAACCACTTAGTTTAGAGGACAATGTTGTTGTTGAGAAATCTAAATCCTTGTTCGCATTTCTAGAACAAGGAGAATTTGACGAGCTGATGGGCTTCGATGCCTTCTTGACAGAGCTAAATCTATCAGAAGATGAGTACATCCAAGCCATACAATGTACGCTTAGGCAACCAACAATTTTCTTTAAAAGAAAACTTTCCCATATTTGGAACAATAGTTTCTCCAAGGACATGCCAGTTATGTGGAAAGCAAATACAGATGCGCAGTATGTGCTCAATGCATATGCTGCGGCATCATACTGTACCTTGTATATGACAAAGGTTGACAAATCTATGACAAGTGCATTCAGAAGAATACACAAAGAACATGAAAGAAGTCATATTGATGCCATACAAATGATATGCACACTTGGCAATACATTGCTTAATCTTCAACAAATATCTACTCAACAAGCAGTTCACATTGCACTTTCCCTGCCCCTCACTTGTAGTTCAAGAAAATGTGTCTTCATAAACACATCTCCAGTTGAAAAATGCACATTTGTGCTTAAACCACCGGTTTTGCTAGAACAAGAGCCTGATAATTTAGAAGACGTGCTATGTCACTGTATTGTTGATTATTATCTCTAGCGTTCATCTCCTATTAAGCATATCTGCTTAGTAGAATTCATATCGCATTACAAAAAGAGTGGTGCACCTATATCAAAAAGAAAAAAACCCTCCGTGATACGGTTTGTCAAATACAATAAACATTGTGACTATGAAAACTACTGTAGAGAAAAATTGTTGTTGTATGTTCCATTCGATGAAAACAAAGAGACATTAAAACATAACTTCTCTACATGGGAGGCTTCGTATGTTGCGTCTGAGACTATAGTCCACATCAATGAAGCTAGATTTACCTACAATGTTAATCCAACATGAGGTGATCTAGAGGTTGTAGTTACTGACCTAGAAAACCCTGACCATCATGATGAGACATTCACAAACCGAAAAACAACCAGAACTGCTTCTGAGTCTTATGACTTGCAAGCGGATTTGCCTCGTCCTCTAGCACGTGGAAGTGAGAAACGTATGAATCTTGGTTTTCAAGTCACAAAACATCCTTTCCTAATTGAAAATAATGAATACCATAGGATAAGACGTCTATTGAATCGCGAACAACAAACAATTCTAAAGGACATTGCTCTTAAAAAACGCTTGAACATGGACAGTCCTATGCACTTGTTCCTTACAGGCGGAGCACGAACAAGCAAGACATTCACAATGAAACCATTGTTCCAAATTATTATACGAATCTATGATTCAAACAATTCCTCTGATCCTATGAAACCAAAGGGCCTAATAGTTGCATACACAGGAAAAAGTGCATATAATGCAGGTGGAACAACAGTCCACTCTGCATTTTTAATGCCTTCTAACAAGTCACAGTTTCTTCCACTTAGCAAGGAAATGTTGGATACATTGTCTAAGCTTTATGAGGAACTCCAACTTGTCTTTATAGATGAAGCATCTTTGATTGGGAGTCGATTCTTGTATTCCATTGACAACCGACTAAGAAGCTAAAACATGTGCACACAAAATACTTTGGAAACATTGCCATGATATTCTGTGGGGATATTTACTAGGCACAACCCATCCAATATTCTTTGATATTTGAAAAACCTACCATTAACATGGAAATAGTGACCCATGACTTCTGGAGAGACAATATTAAATGCTTTGAGTTTCATACTACAATGCAGCAGACAGATGAAAAATTCATTGCAATTCTAAATAGAATGCGAACAAACAACCAAACATATGATGAATTAACATATATCAATTCGAGGTGCTTGCAGCCTGCAACAACAGACCCAACATTCCCTTACCCGTTCTACATAAATAAGGATGTTGCAATGCATAACAACCACATGCTATCGGTCATGCCTGGCGATGATATCATCATCAATTCAATTGACCTGGAAGAAGACAACCATAGAAATGTGGCACGTCATGAACATACAGTCACTTTACCTCTGCAACTTATCCTCAAATTAGAAATGTTGGTTGAAATATATGCCTGTAACTATGATTCACAGGATGGCTTGGTCAATGGTGCATATGGAATACTGAAAGGCTATACGAAAACAAAAAAACTTGATGTCCTTTGGATTAAGTTCCATGAACTACATATAGGCAAGAGACAAGCAAACAAGTTGTATTATCTATATAATTCAAACACTAGAAGCGATTGGACACCTATTTTGCGAATATCAAAGCCAACATCAACATCAACAAAGACATGTCGATTGAAGATTCGAAAACAATTTCTGATTAAACTTGCATGTGCACATACAGTCCACAGATCACAAGGACTAACACTTTATAATGTTGCATTTTAGCCTACTAGAATTCAAATACATGGACTTGTATACACAACACTATCCCATGTCAGAAGCATAGACTCCTTGTATTTACTAAGTCCTCTCGAAAAAGATAACTTCAAAGTGAAACAAAAAGTTGATATTGAAATTGAACGACTCAGGACCACTGCAAAATGGCAACTGCACTATGATTCCAATTCATACAAACAAATTCATCTGTATCAATTCTCTCGCTTAACACACGCAGCTTAAATGCACACATGGATGATATACTGAATGACTATGATACAATGCAATCCGATATTCTGTGCTTGCAGGAAACACACATGGCATTATGCATGCAGAACCAACAATTCCCAAATCACAATTGCATATTAAGTTACATTACACATGGGGTGATGATATTGGTGAAAAAACATGTACCAATTTTGGACCATATACATATCGAAGAAAATAATGTTGAAGTGGTGCTTGCAAATTGTTTTTTCCATGAAACATAAGTTGCAATACTGAATCTGTATGTTGCTCCCCATGCAACATTCTCCAACATAGTAGATGTTATTTCCAATGAATTGTGCCATTTCCATCTGAATGAACCCATTGTACTTGTAGGAGACTTCAATATTGACATGCTACAAAATAATGGCAGAACCAAAGAATTGGAAAACTACATGTGCAAATATAGTCTTCGCTTTCTTTTGAACACAAGCCATCTGCAAAACACACTTATTGACCATGTTTGGTCGAATGTGCCCATTCCTCAATACAATATGTTTATCTTAGACACATATTGGCCTGATCACGATACAATTGGTATTGCACTTGAATTATGAGATATACATCAAACATATTGCAAAGTCATATTTCTATGTTTCAAAGCATATATGTATAGCTTGTTGGTTAAAAAAAATAAAATAAAAAAATTATCCAGTTTCTTAGTTTTCCCTGATTTCTACACATACTGCTCTGGTGGCCATACAGTTGGTGTTGTACTTGAATTATAAAATATACATTATGCAAAAAAAAAAAAAAGGTACATCCTTCTAAAAACTATTTGTTACTCTATTCATCTTATTCTATTTTTTTTAGTATATGTGCATAGTGCTTGCCTTTTTCTTTACATGTTAACTTATGTTCATATCCCTTTTGTTTTATACTTTTGTTCATAGAAACAAACAGGAAAACTAGACACCGCAAAGAAATCCTAACCAGAGATGTGGAGGAATCCATGCAAAGGTGCATTTTGTTTTGCCCGTCTTCCATACTAAACAGTTTTTCGTTTACTCTCTGTATTTGTCGAACTTGTTTGCAGGTGTTTTTTTTTTTTCCCGCCTAGAGTCCACCAGCTCGCAGGTCCACCATCCAACAGAAGTGCAATGTTGAGCCAGCCAGTCCGCAAGTCCACTTGTCAATTTGTATATTGCCT
Organism: Picea mariana; assembly: GCA_032191745.1. Lineage (NCBI taxonomy): Eukaryota > Viridiplantae > Streptophyta > Pinopsida > Pinales > Pinaceae > Picea > Picea mariana. Next base: position 92,490 of record JASDQU010587542.1, on the reverse strand, counting down.
AACTATGGGTGCTATTTGCAGGACATAGAACATTAGAGGCCCAATTTATAGCCCACAAGTCTGCGATCCAAATAAGTGGCTAAGTATGGAATAAGGGATCTGTGCATATTTGGTATGTATTGCTCGTTTCTGGGAGCCCGCCACCCCTGGAGTCTGTGTGTTGATTTGTATATCGCGAAAATCACTAGAAGTACAATGTTGACCCGGCCGGCCTGCAAGTCCGCTTGTCAATTTGTATATCGCAAAGTTGTGGATTCTATTTGTAAGACACATAACAATAGAGACCCATTTATGACCCTGCCAGCCCAACAACTCGCGATCCAAAAAGTGTACATGCTCTATAAAATCTCAACCACCTTGCAAGTCCGCTTGTCAATTTGTAAATCGTGGAACTCTGTGTGCTATTTGTAGGACACAGAACAATAGAGGCCTATTTTTTGAATGCGCTAGGCCGAGAAGCCATGATCCAAAAAGTGGCCAAGTATGGAATGCGATATCTGTACATGCTCTATAAAATCTCATGTCCATACTTTATAAAGGTCCATATTTAGTTTTGCCTGGTTTCTACACATACTGATTTGGTCACCACACAGTTGGTGTTGCACATGAATTATGAAATATGCAGTACGAGTTCGACCGAGCCCTTTGGTTTCCTTAGCCAATTTTATGCCCGTGGGTTCCCCGCTACGCATTATCAAACTTTCGTTCCCTGTGTTCCGAGTGTACATCTTGCATCCAAAATTTGGTAATCCATGTCTATGCTCATGATTTCCTAGATGACAGATTGACAGATTTCATGTCCATCTAATCTTGCGCCCAACACTTCAGGGATCTACAATTGGACCCGAACTGGAACCTTGCAACTCATTTGCTAATTTTCTTTAATTAAATTGTATAATATCAATATTCATTATTAATAATTTAGTACTTGAAAATAATGTTTTTATATAATGTTAGCTATATAACATATACGTTATCTGTTATACATGTAGACAATCACAATCTTCAACCCGCCAGTCCTGGACTCCGTCTGTCAATTTGTATATCACGGGACTCCCAGTGTTGCGTGGAGAAGACGGGAAAATAGAAGTGCAATGTTGAGCGAGCCATCCCGAAGTCCGTCTATAAATTTGTATATCGCGGAAGTATGGGTGTTATTTGTAGGACACAGAACAATAGAGGCCCAATTTTTTAGCCCGCCAGCCCAAGAACCCGCGATCCAAAAAAGTGTGTAAGTATGGAATGAGGGATCCGTCTGATATCCATACTTTATAAAAGTACATATTTAGTATGGATTGCTCGTTCCTCTAAAAATTTGTAGGCCCAGAACTGGCGGATACACGTGTTCATATTTGCACTTACTTTTATATCACCACCGCGATCGTCCGCTTGCCCGTTTCATATTGTACATATTACATGTAATATGTATTACATATTACATGTAATGTGTAATACATATTCAATTTTGAGCCTGGCATTCGTGGAGTCCGTTTGTCAATTTGTATATCACGGAACTCTGAGTGTTGTTTGGAGGACACAGACCAATAGAAGTGCAACGTTGAGCTAGCCAGACTGCAAATCCGCTTCTCAATTTGTATATCGTGCAACTCTGTACATGCTCTAAAAAATGTCATGTCCATAGTTTATAAAAGTACATATTTAGTATGTATTGCTCCTTTCTCGGAGCTCCCCAACGCTAGAGTCCATCTTTGAACTTATATATCACAAAATCAATAGAAGTACAATGTTGAGCCAGCCAACCCGCAAATCCGTTCGTAAATTTGTATATCACAGAATTTTGGGTGCCATTTGTAACACACAGAACAATAGAGGCCCATTTTTTAACTCGCCAGCCCGAGAACCCGCGATCCAAAGAGTGTACATGCTCTATAAAATCTCAGCCAGCCCACAAGTCTTCCTGTCAATTTGTATATTGCGGAACTCTGGGTACTATTTGTAGGACATAGAACAATAGAGGCCTATTTTTAGCCCGCCAGCCAGAGAACCCGCGATCTAGAAAGTGGCCAAGTATGGAATGCGATATCCCTACATGCTCTATAAAATCTCATGCCCATACATTATAAAGGTAGATATTTAGTTTTCCTTGCTTTGTACACATATTGGTCTTGTCACAACACAGTTGGTGTTGCACATAATTATGAAATATGTACCAGGAGTCCGATCAAGCACTTTCGTTCCCTTACCCAATTTTATTCTCGCTAGGCATTATCGAACTCTTATTCCCCGTGTTCCGATTGTACATCTTGCATCCAAAACTTGCGTAATCCATGTCTATGCTCTCAGGTTCCGAGACATCGCAGTGCCAGATTTCATGTCCATCTATATCTCTACATCACGAGTCCAATCGACCACCATTCGTTTTCATAGTTCGCGAATTTTATGGCCACGGATTCCTTTGTGGGCGCCATCCAACTCTCATGTCCCGTGTGCGCGGTATACATTCTTCCTTCCGAAACTTAACTGTGTAGCATATATGTTGTATCTTATACATGTAGACAATCACAATCTTGAACCTGCCAGTTCTGGAGTTCGTCTGTCAATTTCTATATCGCGGAACTCTGGGTACTATTTGTAGGACACAGAACAATAGAGGCCTAATTTTGAGCCTGCCAGCTCGAGAACCCGTGATCGAAAAAAATGGTGATCTGTACATACTTGAAAAATATGCATATTTAGTTTTCCCTGATTTGTATACATACTGCTCAACTAATTTTATGGCCGCGGTTTTTAGATAAGGTTAGATATATAACATATATGTTATATGTTATACATGTAGACAATTGCAATGTTGAAGGTGCCAGTCCTGCAGTCCGTCAACTAATTTGTATATCGTGGAACTTTGGTTGCTATTTGTAGGAAATGAAACAATAGAGGCCCAATTTTGAGCACACCAGTCCGAGAACCCGTGATCCAAAAACTGCCGTAAGTATGTAAGTCCGCCTGCCAATTTGTATATCATGGAACTCTGAGTGCTATTTGGAGGACACAGAACAATAGAAGTGCAATGTTCAACTCGCAAGTCCGCTTCTCAATTTCTATATCGTGCAAGTCTGGGTACTATTTGTAAGACACAGAGCAATAGAGGCCCACTTTTGAGCCCTCCAGCTCGAGAACCCGCGATCCAAAGACTGTACATGCTTCCCTTCGCTATGCTCCCTGAAAGCTTACACAAAATCACACTTTCCATACTTAGCCACTTTCTCACAATTCCACAAATATACAGACCCTCCGTTGAACTGCACCATCATGCCCTCTTATGTTTTACGCGTTTTGCAGTCAACAATTCTGACTCATGCAGTTTCACCGTTGGACACTTGCCTGTCCTCACTATCACTTGTAAACTTATTTTGAAGCCCGTCCGATGCAAGGCTCAAGAAGTTCTGCCATTAATGCGCACTAAACCAATATTTGCGGAGGCTTTTGTTATCCCTTCCCAGTGTTAATTTTAAATACCATGGAATGTCATTGACACGCCGTCAACTTGGTTCCTTCACGAAACCTCCAATCCTTAAATGTTCTTCGCCGTAACTGCCACTTTCGCACTTCTAAGTATGCAATAATTAAGCTTTACTTCTAACAACTCAACATACAACACACATAGAGATTGCCATTAATGAGCAAAGAGCTCGAGGAGATTTTCCATTCGCACACATTGAACCAATGTTTCTGGAGGGTTATATTGTCCCCTCCATTTGTTCATTTCAAGCAGCGTCTGGAGAAACACGACGTTTTCATAAACTATTGGCAGCAACTCCACAACAGTTTTGTAGAGATACAGTGAACATCTTCGGGCCTAAGGACCAGAAATTAATAGTTCATCCTAAAATTGATAGTTCTCACAAGCTTCCCATGCAGAAGAAGGGAAAAAAATTGTAGGGGAGGCGGAGCAGCCCGAAATTTAGAGTGAAAACATGGATCTTGACGTTGATCTGGATAACATATTCTGCAACCTTGATCAGTCCGGAGACACAATTCACCATGGCTACCCAATGGACATAGTTGATACCAAAATTTTTGATGAAGATGAATCCTTCGTATTCCAGAGTGTTGTTTTTGAAAGCGAATCAAAAAAATTAATTATTGAAAAAAGAGATGTAAAAATAAGAAAAAAAAACATCGTTCAGAACTTGACCTTGCCAATATGCAGCCGTCCAAAATCTCTCAACTTCACATGGAAACCGGAGATGTTCTTCATGATTCTGTTGGAGTCATTGAGGCTGAGAATGCCAGACTAAAGGGCCGGATCAAGGAATTAGAGGAAGCTTTGTTTCCTATGTCATTACTTGGCAGTCCTTTGGCAACAACCATGCCTGCGACTGCCTGCACCCCTGTAGCAAATCTAAAAGGCTCCTCCAACTTCCTCACATCCTATAGAGGATATGTGGAGAAAAATATCAACAAAATAATGGAACTGATTACTAAGGCCTAGGAAACATCACAAAATATGGATTCCCTGGGAAGCAGGGCACATAACTTGCTCCAACTTCTGTAGACGAATTTAAAAGATGAAGAAAGTTTCTATTTGCACACGGTCATCCCTTTTGGCTTTCATGTCAACAACATGCCAGACACGACAAGAAGACAACATGATCTCCTGTCCAAAAAACGGATCACTCAATTAGAAGCATGCTGGAAAGAGAAGGTGAAGAACATGTATCTCATCGTCCAATCATGTGAGCAAGCAATATCAAAGAAAGAAACATTATTCACAAAGCTCACCAAAATAGACTTAGCCGGAAGGACAAACGACTTCCAGGACCCCAACTTAATCATCAACTCGTTAGCGTTAAGCAAGCAAGCTTTCTATAAACAAATTGCTAATTTTAAGGCCTTGTCTTTGGAAATTTTTTACAAGATTCTTGAATATCATGAAGAACACGTGGACAACTGGCTAGTCTGCTATTCGGTACAGAATGGAGACATTCATCAGGTTCTGTCTAATCTTTCTATTGATCTAAGAGAATTAGAAAATGAACTTTTCAGCATTAAAATCCGGAATGACATCAATGTCGCCCCCTTGAGAAGCTATATTGAAGAGAACTTGAAGTGGGTCGCGCACAAAATCTAACAGGAAAATGCATCAGCAAACAAATAACAAAATTACTTATATGGAACATTGCTATAAATCCTTTGTTTATCAATCTAGTTATTCAAGCGGGTCAACGACTAAAACCAATAGGAAAAGGCATCAACAAGAAAATACCAAAATTACTTATATGTACTATGCCTGTAAGTGTATACTGACATTCCTTTCTTTATCAATCCATTTATTCCACCTTTTTTGAATAGAAATATATAGTCAAAGATTGATATCTTCCCATTTCTACTTTTCAGGTATTACACTCTACCATGTCCCACTTCTTCTTTCCGGTCCTATTTCTTGTACATATTTCTCTTATGGTCCGTGGGGGCCCCAATCCCAGTCTATATGACAAATACATTTAAATTTCCAGGATTATGTAACAAACTATTCTTTTTTTCATATATTCCAAATAAAACTATTCTTTTGTCTCCTTATATATTTATGTGTTCCTAGATTTTTATCTTCAACTATGCTGAATGTGAAGACATTCTCTTTATTTATTTATTTATTTTTATTTTTTTCTGATGCATATTTTTTCCTGCCTGGTCATTTTCAAAATTAAATATGACATAAATCACTCACTCAAATTTGAGATATATATATGTTTGTTTAAATTTCCAAGAATATGTACACGTTTTATTATTTTTTTATATAAATGTCACAAAATTGTGTTCACTACTTTTTTTCTACTCACACATATAGAGAGTATGTCATTTCTTGCATCTTTACCACCTGTCCTTCATACTGCGTGTCACAGTGGCCCTTAAAATTCAAATAGTCCACAAGTCCGCTTGTCAATTTGTATATCGCAGAACTCTGGGTGCTCTTTGTAGGCAACGGAACAACAGAGGCCCAATTTTCAGTCCGCTAGCCCGAGAACCCGCGATCCAAAAAAATGGCTAAGTATGGAATGAGGGCTCCATGCATGCTCTATAAAATCTCATCCACATACTTTATAAAAGTATATAGTTCGTATGTATAAAAGTAAATATCTACTTTATAAAATTACATATTTGGTATGTATAATTTATGTATAATAAAAATAAACTTTATAAATTAATTACATATATTAAAAAGGAAAAAAAATAATATATGTACATGATTCACATATGATACTAAAATGAATAAAAAATGATTTACATTCATCTTCAAATATTCATAAATAATACAATTGTGATGCAATAATTCTTATGATAAACAATTTAGGTTTAATACACTATCCATGTGGTAACAAACAAATGACATTATCTTCTTTTTGGTACATACAACATTTAATGTTTTCTAAGTATAGAGACATATTTTATTTCTTCCAATAGTTTTAATTGGAGATTTGAGGAATGCATTTTGATCCAAGGTCAAAGAAGTCATAGTTTCATGTTCATTAATAACTCTTCTATACAGAATGAAGATTCAAAATAAATGAAAATCATAGTTTGGTTATGAAATAGATTGAAGGACGAGTCTTTTAACAATTTTTTGGAGTTGGCATCATGGTGATGTGCACTACTTAAAAATGTAAAACATCGTTAATGTTACCTTAATTGTGTGTTGTTCGAGGGGTAAAATACTATGATTGACATGCTCATAAGAAAACATGTCCCCATTGGATCAATGACTAATAGTTTCTAATCTCACGGAGGTGATTCTTGTGGATCTGCAGTGGCATTTAGCTCTCAGTGTCCTCCATTACGCACTCTAAACATTCTCCAACATGCCTAACACTATTGATGGATTTGATAGAAAGGGCTATCACACAACGTAGTAAAAGGGTAAGGTTTGGTTAAAGTTCTCTATGGTAAGTAAGTTAATAATTGAATAAATAAATAAATCATTTATTATGATAAAAAATTTGTTAAAAATTATAATTTTATTGGATGGATGCAAACCTAGATTATATTATTTTATTTAAATAATTAAAAAACAAAATTTTAAATATTAGTAGAGTAAGAAAAAGAAAATTTTACCAACTAATAAATTGAAGTAATTTATCACTTATTAACTCACTCCAGTGTTGAAGTAGTCTATCATGATCATTGTCACACCTAGTGTTATCTTGGGGAGGAAAAGGCAACACGTCAAAGATTCCCACATTATCGCAACTCAAACCTCACAATAGTGTCGATTAAAAAATATCCACATTCAATTTTATTGTAATTCTTTATAATTTGTCCGATGGATTCTATATGGTTTCCCATCTATAGGTAAATGAAATTATTCTATTTTATTGAATGTTCTTTACATGCGTCTTCTGAGATTTGATTAATTGTAGGCGCACCAACATTTAAGCTAATCAACATGTTCAATTAGGTCTTATTTTGGTGAGGTGGAGGTCAATGCATAACGAATTATTTGTTTGGATGGAAAATATATGTTGATTAGCCATGGAAGAGCTTTGAAGGCAATACATGAGTAGTTGTCATGGCACCTAACAAAATTAAATCATGTCTTAATCAATGAGGACAAAGTTGTCCACTGGCATGAAGGTTTGACTAACTATAGAAGGCTTCACAATTTAGTGAACACATCAATGTTTACATCATAGCTAGCTTAGTGAAAAGAAGGGAACAACTCCTAACAATTTTGTGTTTATGTGAAATGTTTTGTTAGATGTCTTATTCTTTTGCCTTTAGAATATCCTTATCATTATATTATATTAGTCTATTGAGATCTAAGCACAATCATGGGCGTCAGGATTCAACATAGAGAATAGCTGACAGCTAAAGAGAAGCGGTTTACAAAATAGGTTGTTCAGGAAGACAAGGTGTCGCACCCTAAAAACACACCTATATTTTACAAAGCATTTGGACTCCAACCAAACTTCTCAAGAAAAACATTTATCTATAAAAACTCAAAGAATATTGTTTATCATTTTTTTATAATTAAAAAGTTCATTTTTTTGTTTTGTTTTGTAAATGAGTGTGAAAAAACTATATTACTGTAGAAGATTATGGTACAAAAAAGATGCAGGGGCTCTTAGGATCTGCCGGAACGGAAACCAGATCCGGGGTCCCTGGAATTCAAGGTCTAGATATCATCGGGTAGGCCTGGGTCACCAGCATGGGACTGACCCAAACCTCCATAATCCAGTTTGACAAACAGAGGAAACTGAGAAAGCAAAGAAAACATAAGCATGTGGGATTAGCTACACTGAGAGACTCAACTGGGGCTGGTCCTGCACTAGTCCAGGTTGATGGGGTTCTCTTCATCTCCTTCCCACCATGCCTCGTCCTCCTCCCTCTGTTCCACCAGGTGTAGCTTTCTGATGTACGTAGGGGTTCCATTTCTGTCAGTCGGATTAATTTCTATATGGTGGACATAACGTAGATAGAGATTAAATTGCCCTGCCATCCGCTCCAGTTTCTCTCGTTGACTCTGCTGGTCTTCTACAAGTCTTTTAACCCCCGCCTCTAGGTTGCTTAGGCAATTGAGAATACCTTTGCGCTCTTTCTTTTGTTCTCTGGTTTCTT
>JASDQU010587542.1:64479-83869 GCA_032191745.1 Picea mariana | reverse complement strand
TTGTTACTCTATTCATCTTATTCTATTTTTTTTAGTATATGTACATAGTACTTGTCTTTTTCTTTACATGTTAACTTATGTTCATATCCCTTTTGTTTTGTAATTTTGTTCATAGAAAGAAACAAGAAAACTAGACGCCACAAAGAACTCCTAACCAGAGATGTAGAGGAATCCATGCAAAGGTGCATTTTCTCTGCCCGTGTTCCATATTAAATAGTTTTTCGTTTACTCTGTCTATATTTGTTGAACTAGTTTGCAGCGGTGTTTTTTTTTTTTTTTTGCGCCTCCTTTGACACTCCATATCTTCCTCTACATTCACTTATCTTCGTGTGTGTAATACATATTCAATCTTGAACTCGCCAATCCTGGAGTCTGTCTATCAATTTGTATATCATGGAACTCAAAATGTTGTTTGGCGGACACGGAACAATAGAAGTGCAATGTTGAGCCAGCCAGCCCGCAAGTCCGCTTGTCAATTTGTATATCGCGCAACTCTGGCTACTATTTGCAGGACACAGAACATTAGAGGCCCAATTTAGAGCCCGCCAACCCGCAATTCCACGATCCAAAAAAGTGGCTAAGTATGGAATAAAGGATCTGTACATGCTCTATAACATGTCATGTCCATACTTTATAAAAGTACATATTTAGTATGTATTGCTCGTTTCTCGGAGCCCGCCAACCCTGGAGTCCGTCTGTCAATTTGTATATCGTAGAACTCAATAGAAGTACAATGTTGAGCCAGCTAGCTCACAAGTTCGCTTGTCAATTTGTATATCGCACAACTTTGGGTGCTATTTGCAGGACACAGAACATTAGAGGCCCAATTTAGAGCCCGTCAGCCTGCAAGTCCGCGATCCAATAGAAGTGCAATGTTGAGCTAGCCAACCCGCAAGCCCACTTGTCAATTTGTATATCGCGGAACTCTGGGTGCTATTTGCAGGACACGGAACATTAGAGGCCTAATTTACAGCCCGTCAGCCCTAGAGTCCATCTGTCAATTTGTATATCGCAGAAATCACTAGAAGTACAATGTTGAGCCAGCTAGCCCACAAGTCCGCTTGTCAATTTGTATATCGCGGAATTGTGGGTGCTATTTGTAAGGCACGGAACATAGAGGCTCGTTTTTTAGCCCGCCAGCCCGAGAACCCATGATCCAAAAAGTGTACATGATTTATAAAATCTCGGCCACCCCGCAAGTCCGCTTGTCAATTTGTATATCGCGGAACTCTGGGTGCTATTTGTAGGACACAGAACAATAGAGGCCTATTTTTTGAGCTTGAGAACCCACGATCCATAAAGTGACCAAGCATGGAATGCGATATCCGTACATGCTCTATAAAATCTCATGTCCATACTTTATAAAAGTACATATTTAGTTTTGTCTGGTTTGTACACATACTGGTCTGGTCACCACATAGTTGGTGTTGCACATGAATTATGAAATATGCACTACGAGTTTGACTGAGCCCTTTCATTTCCTTAGCCAATTTTATGCCCGCTGGTTCCCCGCTACGCATTATCGAACTCTCGTTCCCCGTGTTCCGAGTGTATATCTTGCATCCAAAACTTGGTAATCCATGTCTATGCTTGCGGGTTCCCAGACGATGGAGTGGCAGATTTCATGTCCATCTATATCTCTACATCACGAGTCCAACCGAACGTCATTCGTTTTCATAGTTCATGAATTTTATGGCCACGGGGTCCTTTGTGGGCGCCATCCAGCTCTCATGCCCCTTGTGTGTGGTATACATCTTGCGCTCGAAACTTCAGTGATCTACAATTGGACCCGGACTAAAAGCTTGCGACTCATTTGCTAATTTTCTTTAATTAAATTGTACAATATCAATATTTATTATTAATAATTTAGTACTTTAAAATAATGTTTTTAGATAATGTTAGCTATATAACATATATGTTATATGTTATACATGTAGACAATCGCAATCTTGAACCCGCTAGTCCCGGAGTCCGTCTGTCAATTTGTATATCACGGAACTCCCAGTGCTGCGTGGAGGACACGGAACAATAGAAGTGCAATGTTGATCCAGCCAGCCCGAAGTTCGCCTGTCAATTTGTATATCGCGGAACTCAATGTGCTATTTGTAGGACATAGAACAATAGAGGCCCAATTTTCAGCCCGCCAGCTTGAGAACCCGCCATCCAAAAAGTGTCTAAGTATGGAATGAGGGATCCGTACATGCTCTATAAAATCTGATATCCATACTTTATAAAAGTACATATTTAGTATGGATTACTCGTTCCTTGGAAAATTTCTAGGTTTGGAACTAGCGGATACACGTGTTCAGATTTCCACTTACTTGTATATCGCCAACCCGACCGTCCGCTTGCCCGTTTCATATTGTAATTCGAGTGTATATCTTGCATCCAAAACTTGGTAATCCATATCTATGCTCGCGGGTTCCCAGACGACGGAGTGGCAGATTTCATGTCCATCTATATCTCTACATCACGAGTCCAACTGAACGTCATTCGTTTTCATAGTTCGCGAATTTTATGGCCATGGGGTCCTTTGTGGGCGTCATCCAACTCTCATGCCCCTTGTGCGTGGTATACATCTTGTGCTCGAAACTTTGGTGATCTACATTTGGACCCGGACTCAAAGCTTGGGACTCATTTGCTAATTTTCTTTAATTAAATTGTACAATATCAATATTTATTATTAATAATTTAGTACTTTAAAATAATGTTTTTAGATAATGTTAGCTATATAACATATATGTTATATGTTATACATGTAGACAATCGCAATCTTGAACCCACCAGTCCCGGAGTCCGTCTATCAATTTGTATATCATGGAACTCCCAGTGTTGCGTGGAGGACATGGAACAGTAGAAGTGCAATGTTGAGCGAGCCAACCCGAAGTCTGCCTGTCAATTTGTATATCGCGGAACTCAAGGTGCTATTTGTAGGACATAGAACAATAGAGGCCCAATTTTCAGCCCGCCAGCTCGAGAACCCGCGACCCAAAAAGTGGCTAAGTATTTAATGAGGGATCCGTACATGCTCTATAAAATCTGATATCCATACTTTATAAAAGTACATATTTAGTATGAATTACTCGTTCCTCGGAAAATTTCTAGGTCCGGAACTAGCGAATACACGTGTTCAGATTTCCACTTACTTTTATATCGCCAACCCGATCGTCCGCTTGCCCATTTCATATTGTACATATTACATGTAATATGTATTACATATTACATGTAATGTGTAATACATATTCAATTTTGAGCCCGCCAGTCATGGAGTCCGTCTGTCAATTTGTATATCGCAGAACTCCGAGTGTTGTTTGGAGGACATAGACCAATAGAAGTTTAATGTTGAGCTAGCCAACCTGCAAATCCGCTTCTCAATTTGTATATCGTGCAACTCTGGGTGTTATTTGCAGCACACGAAACAATATAGGCCCAATTTTGAGTCCGCCAGCCTGAGAACCCGCGATCCAAAAAGTGGATATTTAGAGCCCGCCAGCCCGATAACCTGCCATATATATTACATGTAATGTGTAATACATATTCAATCTTGAGTCCGTCAATCCTGGAGTCCACCAGTCCTGGAGTCCATCTGTGGATTTGTATATCGCGGAACTCTGAATGTTGTTTGGAGGACACAGAACAATAAAAGTGCAATGTTGAGCCAGCCAGCCCGCAAGTTCGCGATCCAAAAAAGTGGCTAAGTATGGAATAAGGGATCTGTACATGCTCTATAAAATGTCATGTCCATAGTTTATAAAAGTACATATTTAGTATGTATTTCTCCTTTCTTGGAGCCCGCCAACGCTGGAGTCCGTCTGTCAATTTATATATCGTGGAACTCAATAGAAGTACAATGTTGAGCCCGCAAGTCCGCTTGTAAATTTGTATATCGCGAAATTCTGGGTGCTATTTGTAATGCAGAGAACAATAGAGGCTCGTTTTTTAGTCCGCCAGCCCGAGAACCCGCAATCCAAAAAGTGTACATTCTCTATAAAATCTTAGCCAGCCCGCAAGTCCACCTGTCAATTTGTATATCATGGAACTCTAGGTACCATTTGTTGGACACGAAACAATAGAAGCCTATTTTTTAGCCCGAGAACCCGCGATCCACAAAGTGGCCAAGTATGGAATGCGATATCTGTACATGCTCTATAAAATCTCATGTCCATACTTTATAAAGGTACATATTTAGTTTTCACTGCTTTGTACACATACTGGTCTGGTCAGGACACAGTTGGTGTTGCACATGAATTATGAAATATGCACCAGGAGTCCGACCGAGCGCTTTCGTTTCCTTAGCCAATTTTATGCCCGCGAGTTCCCCGCTACGTGCTATCGAAATCTTCTTCCCCATGTTCTGAGTGTACATCTTGCATCCAAAACTTGGGTAATCCATGTCTATGCTCGCGGGTTCCCAGACGACGGAGTGTCAGATTTCATGTCCATCTATATCTCTACATCACGAGTCCAACCAACCGCCATTCGTTTTCATAGTTAACGAATTTTATGGGCGTGGGTTCCTTTATGGGTGCCATCAGAATCTCATGCCCTATGTGCGCAGTATACATCTTGTGCCCAAAACTTCGGTGATCTACAATTGGACTTGGACTCGAAGCTTATGACTCATTTGATAACTTTGTTTAATTAAATTGTAGAATATCAATATTTAATATTAATAATTTAGTGCTTGAAAATAATGTTTTTAGATAATGTTAGCTATATAGCATATATGTTATATGTTATACATGTAGAAAATCGCAATCTTCAACCCGCTAGTCCTGGAGTCCATCTGTCAATTTGTATATCGCGAAACTCTAGGTGTTATTTGTAGGACACAGAACAATAGAGGCCCAAATTTGAGCACGCCATCCCGAGAACCCGCGATGGAAAAAGTGGTGATCCGTACATACTTTATAAAGGTGCATATTTAGTTTTCCCTGATTTGTACACATACTGGTCTGGTCACCACACAGTTGGTGTTGCACATGAATTATGAAATATACACCACGAGTCCGACCGAGGGATTTCATTTCCTTAGCCAATTTTATGGCCGCGGGTTACCGACTACACCTTATCGAACTCCCATTCCCCGTGTTTCGAGTGTGCATCTCACATCCAAAACTTGGGTAATCCATGTCTATGGTCGGGGGTTCCCAGATGATGGAGTGGCAACTTTAATGTCCATCTATATCTCTACATCATGAGTCCAACTGACCGCCATTCGTTTTCATAGTTCACGAATTTTATGGTCGCGGGTTCCTTTGTCGACGCCATCCAACTCTCATGCCCCGTGTGCGCGGTATACATCATGCACCCAAAACTTCGGTGATCTACAATTGGACCCGGACTCAAAGCTTGTGACTCATTTGATAATTTTGTTTAATTAAATTGTATAATATCAATATTTAATTTTCATATTTTAGTACTTGAAAATAATGTTTTTAGATAATGTTAGATATATAACATATATGTTATATGTTATACATGTAGACAATCACAATCTTGAGCCCGCCAGTCCTGGAGTCTGTCTGTCAATTTGTATATCGCGGAACTATGCCTGCTATTTGTAGGACACGGAACAATAGAGGCCCAATTTTGAGCACGCGAGCCCGAGAACTTGCGATCCAAAAAGTGTCTAAGTATGGAAGTCTACCTGTCAATTTGTATATCATGAAACTCCAAGTGTTGTTTGGAGGACACGGACCAATACAAGTGCAATGTCCAGCCAGCTAATTAAATTGTACAATATCAAAATTTGTATATCGCGGAACTCTGATCCGTAAACAATCGCAATCCAGGGCTCGCCAGCCCTTCAGTCCATTTGTCAATTTGTATATCGCGGAACTTCGAGTGTTGTTTGGAGGACACGGAACAATAGAAGTGCAATTTTGAGCCAGCAAGTCCACTTCTCAATTTGTATATCGCGGAAGTCTAGGTACTATTTGTAAGGCACGGAGCAATAGAGGCCCAATTGTGAGCCCGCCATCCTGAGAACCCACGATCTAAAGACTGTACATGCTTCCCTTCACTATGCTCCCTGAAATCCTACACAAAATCACACTGCTCTGCAGGCTACTAAGAATTGGAATGTCATTCGCGGGACCTCAGGTTGGCCCGTTCACGAAATATTCAAACCCTAGTTCTGAAAACGAGCTTGACCGACATTTCCCTATTCCATACTTAGCCACTTTCCCACAATTACGCAAATAAACAAACTGTCCGATGAACTGCACCATCATGCCCTCTTACGTTTTACGCGTTTTGCAGTCAAAAATTCTGACTCATGCAGTTTCACCGTTGGACACTCTCTTGTCCTCACTATCTCCTGTAAACTTATTTTGAAGCCCGTCTGATCGCTTTTCAGACTTGGCCATTCCTCCCTTCCTTGCTCATCCCCGTCTCTGTCACCTTAGCACCTGTCTATAATAAAAAATAATGTTTATATATATATATATATATATGTCTTGTTTCTAAATCTTCTCCGTCACCTTAGCACCTGTCTATACTAAAAAATAATGTTTATATATATATGTCTTGTTTCTAAATCTTTAATGCTAACAGCTCATCATGCAGGCACCGTGTAAATTGTCATTGATGGATGCAAGGCTCAAGAAGATCTGCCATTAATGCGCACTAAACCAATATTTGCGGAGGCTTTTGTTATCTCTTCCCAGTGTTAATTTCAAATACCATGGAATGTCATTTGCACGCCGTCATCTTGGTTCGTTCACGAAACCTCCAATCCTTAAATGTTCTTCGTCATAACTGCCACCTTCGCACTTCTAAGTATGCAATAATTAAGCTTTACTTCTAACAGTTCACCATACAACACACA
The DNA here is from genome assembly GCA_032191745.1 of Picea mariana. NCBI lineage: Eukaryota > Viridiplantae > Streptophyta > Pinopsida > Pinales > Pinaceae > Picea > Picea mariana. Next base: position 77,037 of record JASDQU010587542.1, on the reverse strand, counting down.
TAGAGATTGTCATTAATGAGCGAAGAGTTCGATGAGATTTTCCATTCAAACGCATTGAACCAACATTTCCAGGGGGTTATATTATCCCCTCCATTTGTTCATTTCAACCAGCGTTTGGAGCAAACCGACGTTTTCATAAACTACTGGCAGCAGCTCCACAACAGTTTTGTAGAGATACAGTGAACATCTTCGGGCCTGAGGACCAAAACCACCACAGTAACAAAGCATCACTCCAACGGCCTGCCACAGTAACAAGACATCACTCCAACGGCCTGCCACAGTAACAAAGCAACCCAAAGTTCTTCAAACGGACAAGGTTCATCCTAAAATTGATAGTTCTCACAAGCTTCCCATGCAGAAGAAGGGAAAAAGAATTGTAGGGGAGGCGGAGGAGCCCGAAATTGAGAGTGAAAACATGGATCTTGACGTTGATCTGGATAGCATATTCTGCAACCTTCATCAGCTGGGAGATGCAATTCACCATAGCTACCCAATGGACATAGTCGATACCAAAATTTTTTACGAAGATGAATCCTTCGTATTCCAGAGTGTTGTTTTTTAAAGCAAATCTAAAAAGTTAATTATTGAAAAAAGAGAGGTAAAAAATAAGAAAAGAAAACATCATTCAGAACTTGACCTTGCCAATATGCAGGCGTCCAAAATCTTTGGACTTCACATGGTAACCAGAGATGCTCTTCATGATTCCATTGGAGTCATTGAGGTCGAGAATGCCAGTCTAAAGGACCGGATCAAGGAATTAGATGAAGCTTTGTTTCCTATGCCATTGCTTGGCAGTCCTTTGGCAATAGCCATGTCCGCGACTCCCTGCACCCCTGCAGCAAAGCTAAAAGGCTCCTCCAACTTCCTCGCATCGTGTAGAGGGTATGTGGAGAAAAATATCAACAAAAGAATGGAACTGATTACTAAGGCCTGGGAAACATCACAAAATATGGATTCCCTGGAAAGTACAACACATAACTTGCTCGAACTTCTGCAGACGGATTTAAAAAATGAAGAAACTTTCTATTTGCACACGATCATCCCTTTTGCCTTTCATGTCAATAACATGGCAGACACGACAAGAAGACAACATGATCTCCCCTCCAAAAAACGGCTCACTCAATTAGAAGCATGCTGGAAAGAGAAGGTGAAGAACCTGTATCTCATCATCCAATCATGTGAGCAATCAATATCAAAGAAAGAAACAGTATTCACAAAGCTCACCAAAATAGACTTAGCTGGAAGGACCAACGACTTCCAGGACCCCATCTTAATCGTCAACTCGTTGGCGTTAACCAAGCAAGCTTTCGATAAACAAGTTGATAATTTTAAGGCGTTGTCTTTAGAAATTTTTTACAGGATTTTTGAATATCATGAAGAACACGTGGACAACTTGCTAGTCTGCTATTCGGTATAGAATGGAAACATTCATCAGGTTCTTTGTAATCTTTCTATTGATCTAAGCGAATTAGAAAATGAACTTTTTCAGCATTAAAATCTGGAATGACATCAATGTCGCCCCCTTGAAAAGCTACATTGAAGAATTCGTCGAAACAAACTTGAAGCAGGTCGCCGACGAAATCCAACAGGAAAAGGCATCGGCAAGCAAATAGCAAAAATGTTTATATGGAACATCGCTATAAATCCGTTGTTTATCAATCTAGTTATTCAAGCGGGTGGGCGACGAAAACCAATAGGAAAAGGCATCAACAAGAAAATACCAAAAATACTTATATGTACCATCGTTGTAAGTCTATACTGATAGTCCTTTGTTTATCAATCCAGTTATTCCACCTTTTCTGAATAGAAATCTATAGCCAAAGACTGATAACTTCCCATTTCTACTTTTCAGGTATTACACTGTACCATCTCCCACTTCTTATTTCCACGGTCCTATTTCTTGTACATATTTCTCTTATGGTCCGCGGAAGCCCCAATCCCAGTCTATATGACAAACGCATTTAAATTTCCAGGAATATGTAACAAACTATTATTTTTTTATATATTCCAAATAAAACTATTCTTTTGTCTCCTTATATATTTATGTGCTCCTAGATTTTTATCTTCAGTTGTGTTGAATGTCAAGACATTATGTTTATTTTATTTCAATTTTTATTTTTTTCTAATGCAGATCTTTTTTTGCTTCGTCATTTTCAAAATTAAATTTGAGATAAATCACTCTTTCAAATTTGATATATATATATATATATTTAAATTTCCAGGAATATGTAACACGCTTTTTTATTTTTTTATATAAATGTCATAAAATTGTGTTCAATACTTTTTTTCTACTCACACATATAGAGAGTATGTCATTTCTTGCATCCTTACCACCTGTCCTTCATACTGCTTGGCACATCTGCGTTGCAATTTCAAGGTCCAAGTCCAATTGTGTTATTACATCAACACGAGGCCCTTAAAATTCAAATAGTCCGCAAGTCTGCTTGTCAATTTGTATATCACGGAACTCTGGGTGCTATTTGTAGGGCAAAGAACAACAAAGGCCCAATTTTGAGCCCGCTAGCCCAAGAACCCGTGATCCAAAAAGTGGCTAAGTTTGTAATGAGGGCTCTGTGCATGCTCTATAAAATCTCATGTCCATACTTTATAAAAGTACATATTTGGTATGTATAAAAGTAAATATGTACTTTATAAAAGTACATATTTGGTATGTATAATTTATGGTGTCCGGGAACCTATAATTTGATAAAGTTCAATTTCTTTTGTGTCCAGGAAACCTTGTTTTAAATAAAACTAATTCGGGAATGCTAATTTTTGTGTTTTTGTCCACGAACCTATGTAACAGAGGTTACTACTATTCTATTGTATGCTAAATTTTTTGTGTCCGAGAACCTTTTAAATGTATTACTATTGTACACTATTTTTTTCGTCCAAGCTCCTTTTATATCTTTTCTGTACTATCAAACTTAGATACTATAAACCTTTGTTGATGTACCAGACATTACTAAATTCTGCATGGATACCACATGTACTTCAACTTACTACCCACGTGTCTGTACTCGGTCACATTCATTTCCATTCCAACCTGACAGGAGCTACGCTATCATACAACACTTGTTACAATATGTAATATAATAAAAACAACAAATAACCAACATAAAAAAAAACATACATTCAAACCATACCATAAACATATATTATGTGAAAATAACAAGACAACTAAATAATATTAAACTTATTCTCCATGCAACAAATACAAAGAATATAAATTAACCACACGGAATATCCCACCTCCCCTAATCTCTTTCTTACTACAATACATCTTATGCATTCTATATACTTCTATATCAAATAGATTAAAATAAAAATCCAAAAGAATTTTTTTCATAAGCTCATGTCTAACCTTGACTTGGTCACATGAATGTTCCCTTGACCATGAGGAAAACATGCATTCTCTACTCATCAATATCAGTTAGATAAAAATAAAAATAAAAACCTTTTCAAAGTAAATTTACTCCTTACCTCGTGTGTTGGATAAAAAAAAAACACCCTTTCAAAGTAAATTTGCTCCTAACCTCGTGTCCAAGGTTGCATCAATTACATGAATGTTTCCTTGACGGTATGGAAAACAATTTGACATAGGGAAACATAGTTGTACCCCTCCTAAATGCACACAAAACGAGCAAGTGTCACCTAAAGTTCGCCTATGTTTAATGCCACAAATGACATAACACTTGGTCGGAGATGTTGCTCACCGACACAAACTCCTAAGCAATATGATGCAGTAGCATAGTGCTCACTATACTCTGCATGGCATACAAGGCCCCTCATTATGATGTGCTCAACATATGGTTCATCTCCTTGTGTTCAAAAGGACTTATGTCAATCGATAAGGTGGCCAAGGATCCTATATATAAAAGTTGGAAAGAATAAAAGTGAAATCATTCACATACTAGAGAACCCTCTCATCTAAAGACAAATACATAATTTTCCTCTCATATAAAGACAAATACATAATTTTAAGCATGAGAAGCACCAACAAAAAAAAATTGGAAAAAAAAACTAAAATATAATTTTTGTTAAGAACTCACAAAATCAATGAAAAATGAATGAAAATATTCAAAGTTTAACCTTAGATGTACAATTTTAAACTATAAAATCATATAAAACCAATGAAAGATGAAATAAAATATTCAAGTTTTTTTTTTATTTATTGTTGTTGGTGATGGTTTTTTCGGTTTTTTGTTTTATCATAGATTTATTTTATATTAGAAAAAAATTGTGGTCAAACCAAACAAAACATTAGACATTATTGAATATAATTTTTTATTTTATTTTGACTACAACATTTTAAAAAATATATATAGTTTTTAATCCAAAATTTATAATTCTTGCCTTCTCATTCTCAATCTCTATAGGCATGGCATGTATACTACCTTATAAATTTAAATAACAATAAAAATACTTAACAAAACATTATATATATATATATATATATATATAAAATAAACTAGAAATTATGTCACTAAAAGGTGTTAATTTCTAGGCCAACTTGAGTCTCTAGAGTTGCATCCTTAGAACACATATCCACTGCAACTTAAGCTACAATACTTAGTTCACATGTAATATCCACTAGCTCTTGTTTAGGAGAGTGTAGGATGTCCAAGTCCTCGTCATTTTTTTAATCGAAATTGGAAAATATATTAATGACTACGAGTTACAGAGTATGCTTTTTTATTGTTTCAAAAAGTGATATCAATGGTTTTTTTTTATATATACCATATTGTCTAATATCCTTCCTTTTGGAATTACAACTTCTATGGTAATTATGTCTTTACATGTATAAATCTGGAAAAGGATTTGCAAAATACATATTGATTTACGGTACATAGATCAAAGAAGGAAAATTCATTTTACATCTGGAGGAGTATGGTGTTGTCTCGTATCGGTAGTATCCTTTTCATGTTGTTCTTGTTCCTGACCTATAGATTGTCTTAAAGACACTATGTCTCAAGAGATAAGAGTCACTTTCATATTGAATTGCACAATCAATTTTGTAGCACTCCATCTCAATTTCATAAATCTTCTCTCCATGATTCCCTAAGATCTCCATTATTTTCCCAAACCACTCCTATTGATTCCTCTCCAAATGTTTCATAGAGGCATACAAATTATTGATGGCATCTCTTCAGTTTGTATGTTCCATACTAAACCTATGGATAGTTTAGATACAAAAAAGAGATAGCAAGCTTGGAGAAGTAGCAAATAACTTCTTGTCAAAACAAGGATAATTTGTGATAGGTCCAGACAAAAGGGCCAAGTCAAGGGGTAACCTCCAACAACCCTTTACCCCGAAATATTCCTTGAGAAAACATACAACACCAAACAAGAGGAACTAAACAGAGAGCCCCGGAAGGGTTGATTCTCCAACTAATAAGAAGTGCCAGAACAAAGGTAATGGTGAAATTTGCCTCCAAATCACCAACACATCAAAGCAAATCCTTAAGAGGACAATGAAACTCAATCCTATTCTCAAATTGATCCAGGTTAACCCAAATTTAACTCTCATGAAAAATACCTAAAGAGAAAGCCTTCTATTAGACTAGAGACAATAATTTGAAGCACAAAAGGGAAGAGTTATTGCTCTATGCATCCAAGAGAGGGAGAGTCAAAACGAACTTACCCAAGGAACTGGATTCCAAGAGTCAAGAGCAATCATCCATAAGAAAATGCACATAAGGATTGGCATTGAGCTTGCTTGATTTAGTGTCTCGCATGCTTGGAATTGATATGTGCCTCCAAGCCTCCATGTCTAGCACTATGACCTTGAAAATTGAAATTGACATGCTTTGATCTGTAATTTGTCATGAATATTCCACTAGATAGTTCATCACAACAAATATAATAAAATACTGAAATCTTTACTACAAAGGTTAATTTCCTTTAGATCTCAAATTCTTTAACTATTGGTTTTCTGCTTAAAATGTATGAAATAGTTGAAATGTGAAAAATAGAGAACATAAATAAATACTCACATGTCATCCACAAATAAACACTAGATATAACTCAGGAAACCCAATACAGGAGAAAACCCAGCTAGAAGGTCTGGTTGCTATGCTCTCTTTTCTTCAAATGCAAGTACAAACAAATATACACTCTCTATGGAGTTGCCTTTGACACCATGGCCTGTATGGCTGCTACAGAATCTGTCCTCCTCTGTTGTGCTCTCAATTTACCACTCCTAGGTGCTCTTCTCAGTTGTGGAACAAACAAAATTCTAAAGAATGGAACCCCTTCTCCTCCTAGCAATCGAGTATTTAACAAATGTCGATAGCCATCTAGGGGTAGGGTTTTGACTTCCTCAACCTTCAACTGCGATAAGGTTTTGGACCTTCTAGAATCTTCATGAAAGTCCATACATGGCTAGCCCCATATGCGTGAGTAATGAGGGTCGATGTGGCATCCACTCGTACCATGGTGGTCAACACGGTAGGTCAAGTTGCGGGAGGCATAACTTTTCCATATGAGCTCTAATTTATGTGATTTTTTGACCATTAGAAAGGTCTCAATGTGTAGAATAGCGTGAAGGGGTTAAAGCTAAAGCTTTGACAATTTTGACCCCAAAAAATGCCATTTGATGCCTCAAAATGGAACCGAAAGGTTTCAAAACCTAATTTTTCAAACTGGGACCTGCCATTAAAATGACCTTGTAAGTTGATTCCTCAATTTTTTTTCCACTTTGAAAGCATCAATATAGATGACAAATAATATAATGATCCAATCTAGATCAAACCTCCCCATTTAGGGAGGCTTTTGGTCCTGTAAATCTTTACTGAATGAGGTGAGGAAAATTTCCCTTTGTAATCTCCCTAGAGTACCACTTTGCTTTGTCTGGAAGTTGTCCTTTCAACCCAATCTACCAAAAGTTATGTTGCCCATGTCTTGTAGTTTTGGACCGCTTCTGCAAAATTTTGTCCTCTACCAATTCTGCTTAACCATCTGGTGTTAAGTCCTCTATGGAAGGTAGGACTTGCTCCTCCTACTGATCCAATATGGAAGGCTCATGGAGTTTGAGATTCTCCGCATTCGCTACCAAGTAAATGTGCATGTATGGGGGTAGAATGAGTCTATAGTTGTTATCTCCCACCTTCTCCAATATCGTGAAAGGTCCATACCACAAAGCCTTGATCTTCTTACTAGGACCATGTAGTCTTTCCTTCTCTCATCTTGAATGACTTCTCACTTCCGTGTTGATCATGTCTGGCCTTGTATTTTTCCCGTGACTTCTTCAACATCTCCTGTACTTGCAAATGGATTTGCCTAATCTTCTCAACAAATTTTTCTGATGTCAATGCATCTCCTGTGAGGTCCTCCCCCACTCCTCCTTGTTGTCCATGTACAACATCCAAGGGTGAAGTTGGAAAATATTCAAAGCAAGTTTCAAAAGGTGACTTACTAAAAGAAGTGTGGACTACTCTATTATAAGAGTGTTGTATGTAGATCATATTTTCATCCTAGGTCTTCGGTTGCTTCTAATTGTAACCCCTTAAAAGTTGCACCAGAGTCATGTTGACTACTTCTGTCTGCCTACCTGTGTGTGGATGAAATGTTGTATATTTCTTCAACTTAGTGTCCATATTCTCCCACAGTGCAGTCTAAAATGTATTGATAAATTTGGTATCCATGTCTGAGATGATGCTCCTTGGTATCCCAAAATCCACCCAAACATGTTCAAAGAACATGTTTGTTGCTTCTTATCCTTTGATGGTCTTTTTACAAGGCATGAGAATGCACATCTTGTTGAACCTGTCAACTACCACAAATAGATAGTCACGTCCCTTCCCAATCGTTGGTAAACCTCCCACAAAATTCATGGAAATGCTTTCCCAAGGTCGAGTGGGTATAGGTAAGGGATGGTATAGACCTTGATTCATGTTATTGATCTTGTTGATACAACAAAGTATACATCCTCTAATACACCGTGCTACATATTCTTGCATTCTAGGCTAGTACACATACCTATGTAAGTTGGGAATTGTCTTTCCAACACCAAAATGTCCTACAACCTTGAAGGTGTGAGCCTCTATGATAAGCTATAGTCATTCACCTTTAGGGACACAAAGCTTGTTGAGCTTGTAGAGTAACCCATTATGGAAATGATAGTCAACCTTGCCATCACCTTCTTCTATATGAATTTGACCCTGTAGCTATCGAAACACCTCGTTGAATTCCTAATCTTCTGTGTATGCCTCTTTGTATGCATCATGGGTAAAATGATCCATGTGCATTGGAGTTCCCAAAGCTTTGATCTTGCATTTGGGTGGCCTTGAAAGCATGTCTGCCAACTTGTTTGTGTTTCTCTTTTTATACTTGATGACTAGATGAAATTCTTGTAAAAAAACCCATCCACTTGTTATGTTTGGTTTGTTGTAGCTTACTCTAGGCCTGCAAATATTGTAGTGGTTGGTAATTTGTGTGGATGATGGTTTCCTTTCCCATTATATAGTGCTTCCACTTCTTGACACCTTGAACTAGGGCATAGAGTTCCTTGTCATAGGTAGGGTAGTTGAGAACTTCCCTGTGAAATATTTAAGAATGATAGCATACAAGTGTTCCTCCTTGCATCAAAGTTGCTCCAATGACATACCTACTTGCATTTGTATCCACTTTGAAAGGATTTTTAAAGTTTGGTAATGTGAGAACTGGTGCTTGACTGATCTTTATTTTTTGCTCATCGAAATGCTTCTGTTGATTCATCCCCCATTGAAATTTTTTACCACCTATTGTTATGGTGTGGAGTGGTGCAACTACCGTTGAAAATGAAGGTATGAATTTCTGCAAGTATTGTGCTTCCCCAACAAAACTCCTAAATTCAATGATATTTGTAGGAACTGACCATTTCATGATGGCCTCCATCTTTGTAGGATCTATCTTGAGCTCCCCTCCACCAATCACATACCCCAAATATGTTGGATTACTAAGAGGGGGGGTGAATCAGTAATAGAGATTTTTAATCCTTTTAACCACAATATGCAAGTGTTATTTATCTTTATGATCAATATAACATTATCATCCAATAAGTGCAGAGTAAATAAACCATGAAAAAATGAACAATCATACACATACACAGTACACCAATATTTTTTACGTGGAAACCTAATGCGGGAGAAAACCATGGAATTTTTTTTCTTATTTGTCTTTAAGAATTATATTCATTGGAAGCACCAACTTCCTTTGTTTTCCATATGCAACTAGAAGGAGGCTTCAACCCCCTATTTTCAGGCAACAACTTGAGGGAAACTCCAACTCCCCAATTCCCTGGCTACAACCTTAAGAAGGATACAACCCCCTATGTTCTCCAACTACAACCGGAAGGTGGCTACAACCACCTATCCTTTCCCCGTCCAACCACCCTGAAATATAAGTAGAATGATGGAACCACTGTCACACTGTCACTGTGAGATATACTGTTGTAAACCTGTAACAATATGTGCCACTAACTTGTAATCAACCTGTGCCACTATCCTGTAACCATCATGTACCTATGCCTTGCCTGTACCAACAAAACTAAATGCACCAACAACATGTACCAATACTCTCCTCAATATATCAGATCTGATAACATAGATCTCATACCCAAAATCACAAGAATATCACTCAAACCATGTGCTAACAATGCACATCAATCATGTACATCAACCATGTACATCAACACTATACAAATATAACCAACGACATGTACCAATCATGTATCAAAAACAAACCAAACTATGCCTCAACAAGATGTATCAATATCACCATGTACTTCAAGTATGTATCTCATCCATGTACCCAAGCATATACCTCTACCATATACCAATAACATACACCAAGATAACCAACAAGATACCTCTAACAATGCACCATACTCTCCATAAATCAAATACCATAAATCCTCACATCAACCATGTGCCACAACCTCACTGTTATACAGCCTCTATCTGTATCAATAACTTCAGCAACATACCTCAACCAAAATCCCTCAAACATGAACCAATACTAAACTTTAGTAGATTTGCCTCAGATCAACTCTACAACAAGACCTCAACTTCCAAGAGGAAATCCAACATATTTACAAGGCAAACCCTCAACCAGATTCATAAATTCAACACTACACATATGAAAACCATACATTTTTCCTCTTGTAGCGTTCTTCTGCCGCGAATCTCTTGCCATGATTTTTTTGTTGCGTTTTTTCTGCTGCGGTTTTTCTACTACGATTTTTCTGCCGCGATTTTTTTGCTGCACTTTTTCTGCCGCACTTTTTCTGCACTTTTGTTGCCACACTTTTTCTACCGCACTTTTTCTACAATAATACCTGCTCAAATAACCTTTCAAAAAATAGATATTCAATGATTTTCAATAGGTGTTAACCAAAGACCCTTTCTCTCTTATTTATACTCTCCAAGTAGCTTCCTCTAGAATTATCAACTTTTGTCCACTTGACCACTTTGTCCACTTCTAACTCACTTTGCTACAAATAGTAAATTCTCCACTTCTAGTTGCAACCAAATTATTATTTAATTAATTTCTTTTGCAACCACTTTGTCTTATCCATAAATAGTAAACTCGCCACTTCTTGTTGCAACCATTTTATTATTTAAATAATTTCTCTTTGCAACCACTTTGACTACTTTCTTGTTTAAATAATTTATCTTTACTCACAACTTCTTGTTGCAACTAACTTTTCTATAATTAGTCAATTCATAACTTCTTTGCCCTTAACTAGCTTCTTGTTGCAACCACTTTATTATTTAATTTATTTATTGATGCAACAACTATACCCATGATTAACTCCTAGTTACCATCAATTTGACTAGTACACTTCTTTTAGGAACTTCTAGAATAATTGACATCTTTGACCTTCTAGGGGATTCTAGATAACTGATGAGGGTTCTCCAACTTCATATGGCCATAACTATCTAACTGTGAGGAGTTATGTGACATTTCACATATCACCGGAAATGGCATGACATATACTATCAATGTATAATATTATTACCTATAAATTCACTGATCTTCATGTCTTTATACCTCAAACAGACTTGGGTCCCTTACCCATGCCTTTGTGCTATCGAAATTTGCTACCAGACTTCTCCAAGGGTTGACATCAATCTACAATATCAATCTCCAAGGGTTGACATCAATGAAAACCAACCCAATTAATCAACAATATCCCCCTTTGGCATTGATGACAACACTCTGATGCAACTCTTAATTCATATCGCTTATGCTCCCTCTGTGACCATCGCTTCCCCTAGAAACATGCCTATGTGCTCTCTTTCCAAGCATCTAATTCTCTTACCTACATCTGGTGAATATCTCCCCCTTTGACATTAATGGCAAAGGTAACTTCTTGTCCGGGGATGCTCCCCTTAACTGAATTGTCCTTGGAGTTGCTCCCCCTGACTGAAATCTTCCTGAACCTGTTCCCCCAACCTAAATTGTCCTCTGTATGGTGCTTCCTCATGTAAATCTAAGACATATAAGATAAGCATTCAAAAACATTCATTTGGGAGTAGAAATTACTCCGAGTCTCTGGCAAAGATACTCAAAGTCTTCCCTTGGAAGAAGTTTTGTGAAGATATATGCAACATGTTCTTTTGTCCCCACATATTCGACTATGATGTTCTTATCTGCAACATGTTCCCGTAGAAAGTGATGCTTGATAGGAATGTGTTTGGTCTTGGAGTGCATCACTGGATTCTTTGAGATACTGATAGCGCTTGTATTATCACAATATATAGGAATGAGCTCATCATACTCAACCTGTATATCTGTCAATGTTTGTTTCATCCATAGAACCTGTGTACAACATGTTGTTGCTACAATATACTATGCTTCAACTGTAGACAATAATATTGATGATTGTTTCTTACTTAGCCAAGATACCAAACACTCACCCAAGTAGAATGTCGCTCCACTGGTGCTTCGTCGATCATCAATGCAACCTGCACAATATGCATCTATGTAGGCAATAAGTGATAGATCATTTCTTTTTGGATACCATAATCCCAACTCTTTTGTGCCCTTGAGATATCTAGAAATCCTCTTCATTGCTAAGACATGTGATTCATTTGGTGCTACTTGAAATCGTGCCAACTGTCCAACCGCCTACATTACATCTGGTCTGGATGTTGTCACATATAGTAAGTTGCCAATCATTGACCTGTACTGCCTCTGGTTTGTAGACTTTGAATCATTATCTTTTCTTAACTTGCAATTGGTTTGCATAGGAGTGTTAATTGGTTTGCAATCTTTCATTCTGAACCTCTTTATCATTTCTCTGATATACTTAGTTTGAGAAATAAAAATGTCTTGGTTGCTTTGACATATATGAAAACCTAGAAAGAAAGATAGCTCTCCAAGTAATGACATTTCATATTCATTCTGCATATCCTTTGCAAATTTATGGCTTAACCTATCATCATCACTTCCAAAAATAATATCATCAACATAAACTTCAATTAATAAAATATTATCTTGAGTTACCTTGATGTAGAGGTTGTTGTTTGCACTTCCTTTTCTGAACCTTGTATGTTGTAAATATTTATTCAG
>JASDQU010587542.1:7781-18154 GCA_032191745.1 Picea mariana | reverse complement strand
TGTTTTTTTGCAACAAGCTATACAGATATGCTTTGAAACATAGAAATATGACTTTGCAATATGTTTGATGTATATCTCATAATTCAAGTGCAATACCAATTGTATCGTGATCAGACCAATATGTGTCTAAGACAAACATATTATATTGAGGAATGGGCACATTCGACCACACATGGCCAATAAGTGCATTTTGCAGATGGCTTGTGTTGTTCAAAAGAAAGCGGAGACTGTATTTACACATGTAGTTTTCCAATTATTTTGTTTTGCCATTATTTTGTAGCATGTCAATATTGAAGTCTCCTACAAGCACAATGGATCCGTTCAGATGAAAATGGCCCAATGCATTGGAAATAACATCTACTATGTTGGAGAATGCTGAATGGGGAGCAACATACAGATTCAGTATTGCAACTTCTGTTTCATGGAAAAAATAAATTGGAAGCACCACCTCAACATTATTTTCTTCGATATGTATATGGTCCAAAATCGGTACATGTTTTTTCACCAATGTCATCACCCCACATGTAATGTAACTTGATATGCAATTGTGATTTGAGAATTGTTTGTTCTGCATGCATAATGCCATGTATGTTTTCTGCAAGCACATAATATCAGATTGCATTGTATCATAGTCATTGAGTATATCATCCATGTGTGCATTTAAGCTGCGTGTGTTAAGCGAGAGAATTGATACAGATGAATTTGCTTGTATGAATTGGTAATCATAATGCAGTTTCCATTTTGCGGTGGTCCTGAGTCGTTCTATTTCAATATCAACTTTTTGTTTGACTTTGAAGTTATCTTTTGTAAGAGGACTTAGTAAATATAAGGAGTCTATGCTTCTGACATGAGACAATGTTGTGTATACAAGTCCATGTATCAGAATTCTAGCAAGCTGAAATGCAACATTATCAAGTGTTAGTCTTTGCGATATGTGGACTGTACATGCACATGCAAGTTTAATCAGAAACTGTTTTTGAATCTTCAGTCAACCTGTCTTTGTTGATGTCGATACTGGATTTGATATTCACAAAATAGGTGTCCAATCATTTCCAGTGTTTGAATTATATAGATAAGACAACTTGCTTGCTTGTCGCTTGCCTATATGCGGTTCATGGAACTTAATCCAAAGGACATCAAGTTTTTCTATTTTCGTATAGCCTTTGAGTATTCTATCTGCACCATTGACCAAGCCATCCTGTGAATCATAGTTACAAGCATATATTTAAACCAACATTTCTAATTTGAGGACAAGCTCCAAAGGTAAAGTGGCTGTATGTTCATGACATGGCTCATTTCCATGGTTGTCTTCTTTCAGGTTAGTTGAATTGATGATGATATCATTGCCAGGCATGAGTGATAGCATGTGGTTGTTATGCATTGCAACATCCTTATTTGTTTAGAACAGGTAAGGGAACATTGGGTCTGTTGGTGCAGGCCACAAGCACCTGGAATTGATATATGTTAAGTCATCATATGTTTGGTTGTTTTTCCGCATTCTATTCAAAATTGCAATGAATGTTTCATCTGTCTGGCGCATTGTAATATGCAATTCAAAGAATTTAATATTGTCTCTCCAGAAGTCATGCGTCACTGTTTCCATGTTAATGGTAGGTTGTTCAAATATCAAAGAATCTTGGATGGGATGTGCCTGGTAAAGATCCCCATAAAATATCATGTCAATGTTTCCAAAGTATTTCGTGTGCGCATGTTTTATGCTTGTTAGTTGGTTGTCAATGGAATACAAGAACCGACTTCCAATCAAAGATGCTTCATCTATAAAGACAAGATGGAGTTCCTCATAAAGCTTAGATAATGTATCCAACATTTCCTTGCTAAGTGGAAGAAACTGTGACTTGTTAAAAGGCATTAAAAATGCAGAGTGGATTGTTGTTCCACCTGCATTATATGCAACTTTTCCTGTGTATGCAACTATTAGGCCCTTTGGTTTCATAGGATCAGATGAATTGTTTGAATCATAGATTCGTATAAGCATTTGGAACAATGCTTTTGCTGTGAATGTCTTGCCTGTTCCTGCTCCGCCTTTAAGGAACAAGTGCAGAGGAGTGTCCATGTTCAAGTGTTTTTTAAGAGAAATGTCCTTTATAATTGTTTGTTGTTCTCGATTCAACAGATGTCTTATTATGTGGTATTCATTATTTTCAATTAGGAAAGGATGTTTTGTGACTTGAAAATCAAGATTGATACGTTTTTCACTTCCACCTACTGGAGGACGAGGCAAATTCGCTTGTAATTCATAGGACTCACAAAGAGTTTTGGTTGTTTTTCGGTTTGTGAATGTCTCATCAGGATTGTCAAGGTTTTCTAGCTCATTAACTGCAATTTCTAGATCACCCCATGTTGGATTAACATTGTAGGTAAATCTAGCTTCATTGATGTGCACTATAGTCTCAGAGGAAACATACGCAACCTCCCATGTAGAGAAGTTATGTTTTAATGTCTCTTTGATTTCATCGAACAGAATGTACATCAACAATTTTTCTCTCCAATAGTTTTCATAGTCAGAATGTTTATTGTATTTGACAAACTGTATCACATAGGGTTTTTTTATTTTTGATATGGGTGCACCATTTTTTTTGAAATGCGATACGAATTCTGCTAAGCAGATATGCCTAATAGGCGATGGATGATGGAGGTAATAATCAACAATAGAGTGACATAGCACGTCTTCTAAATTCTCAGGCTCTTGTTCTAGCAAAACTGTTGGTTTAAGCACAAATGTGAATTTCTCAAGTGGAGATGTGTTTATGAAGACACATTTTCTTGAACTACAAGTGAGGGCTAGGGAAAGTGCAATGTGAACTGCTTGTTGAGCAGACATTTGTTGAATATTAAGCAATGTATTTCCAAGTGTGTGTATCATTTGTATGGCATCAATATGACTTCTTTCATGTTCTTTGCATATTCTTCTGAATGCCCTTGTCATAGATTTGTCAACCTTTGTCATATACGAGGTACAATACAATGCTGCAACATATGCATTGAGCACGTACTGCACAACTGTATTTGCTTTCCACATAACTGGCATGTCCTTGGAGAAACTGTTGTTCCAAATATGGGAAAGTTTTCATTTAAGGAAAACTGTTGGTTGTTTAAGCATACATTTTATGGCTTGGATGTACTCATCTTCTAATATATTTAGCTCTGTCAAGAAGGCATCAAATCTCATCAGCTCGTCAAATTCTCTTTGTTCTAGAAATGCAAAAAAGGATTTAGATTTCTCAACAACAGCATTGTACTCTAAACTAAGTGGCTCTATGATTCTTGTAGCTCTCATTGGCAGGACGGGAAAGTTGTATCTGCAATGCGATTTTTTTCGTTTTCTACAACTTCTTGTATGGTAATGTCTATGAACTTTGGCAAGTTCTGAATCCAAATGATCTATGTTGCATGTTATGTATTTCTCCACAAATTGTTTGATGTCTGAATTGTTGTCAGCTCCATAGACTAGTGCACCCTCTATCCACAACAGTGCGTGGTCATGTTCATTTCCCCTATTCTGGAATTCATTCACAAAAAAGTAGTCCGATATTTTTCCGAAAAATGTTTCATCATGGCATATCAATTGTCTCAAAGCATTTATTCTATGTCTATAGTAGCGAGTACATGTCACTGGGTCTTTTCTTATGAGGTGTTCAATGTCATTATTTTCTAGTGTATCGGTTTGTTTTTTACGTTTCCTGTTCCTATGCAGGTCAGATACGTCAGCTACCAATGGATCCCAGCAATGCTCTGCACTTGTAAATGTGATGAAAAATGTTGGCGGGCCCAATTGCCGGATCATTGCAAAAATAGTTTTTTTGTTTTGTTGCAAATAGTGAGGAGAGGTGCGAATGTTTTTGAAATCTAAGTATCCAATATCAGATTTCAGAATTTTTTCTAGGTTTACTTTGTACTTGACATCCTTGGCCAACAAATTTCTTCCTTCTAACTGGCCTTTTCTTGTTCGGACCCACATGTAGGAGAGAACTTGCTCTATTATTATGCGCATTGTTTTGAAAAACAAATTTGTTATGTGACAGGAGGAGTCACCGCTTGAATGTAGCAGCTCCCATCGGACTATTTTATGATAACTGAATCATTCTGTAATGTCAGTGGCATGTGGATCTCCATAGAAGAGTGTTGGAAAGTTCATTTCCTCAATGAATTTGTCCTTGAATATTCCAAGTGGATGTTGCCCCTCAGCAGGTGCAATTTCAACAATCTTGTCTTTCAAGTCACGAATGCACTATGAATCAGTGAATCCATGCACCAATGTCTCAGTAGGTGTTTCATTCTCTGATTCATCACTTGTATCAAATTCACTAGCATTTTCGAGAGTCTTTACAGAGTTGGCATCCTCTTCTGCAAGAACACTGTTCCAGTTGTCATTTATACAAATGTTTTGTGCTTTGTACAGGGCCCTAGAACATAATTCCTTTAATTCTTTCATAACAACATGCACACGCACTTTGCCTGTCTGATAGGCATTTTTGTATCGCAAGCGTCTTTTCAGAGCCACAACAATTGTCATTGTATCGCTAATGAATTGTGGCAAGGCTTTTTTCACAACATCTAGTTGAACATGCACATTAATAATTGATCCTGTTAAGCCCATCTAGGGTCATTTATAACCCCAAGGCATGATTTGTGCAAATGCAATTCGCAGAGACACAAGTCTCTTCTCAAGTTCCGTAAGTGCACTTACATCTGGTAGTGGTGTATTACGTCTTATTTGGTCAGGGGTTGCAAATTGTGGCAGTTTTCCATTTTCAAGCGACTGTTTGCATGGAAGACAAATTTTGCCACTGGAAAATGGTTTATCGTGCGCTGTCAAGTGGAGGTATTCTACTTGCAAATTAGGCGTGAAAGACTTACTATTTTTTGAGAAATTCAATTGTTCACAAATTGCACATGCAATGGAAGGAGTGTCTTTAATTTGTTTCATGTAGGTCTTTATTGCATTTTTCTTTCGCAGGGAACTATGAGTAGAAAGTGTTTGCTGGTTTTCATTGGTAGTAGTGCATGGTGTTGCTTCTAGCCCAATAAATGTGACAGTTGCATGACCATTCTGGGATATGCGACCCTACTTGTTTCTGTTTTGTTGTGCACGAACAAATTTCTTTAGATTGTGATATGTGAGTTTCTCTCTAAAAGGAAGCGTAGAAATGTATTTTTTTCTCTCGCACATGACCTTTTTCAAGTTGTGGTAACTTACTCTACGTTTCTTGTCCAATGGCACGATGAATTGATGGCAAATGGGATGAATTTCACTCTGATTCAGGTTCTGATAACTTAGTCTACGTTGTTTGTTTAAGGCCTATATGGCCTCATCACAACTGGGACGAATTTTATATAACTTTTTCAAGTTGTGATAACTTACTCTACTTTTTTTGTTTAAGCCCTGTATGGCCTCATCACAACGGTGATGAATTTCACGCATGGATTTTTTGTTCAAGCCCTATATGGCCATATCGCAATCAGGAAGAGTTTCATTCTCACTAAAAATCATGCCACGCGTACACAAATTTGATGCGGTTTGGGTGGCATGGACATTAAACCCTGAACCACTGATATTTCCAAGCAAAGGTTGATAATGGATGTGGGGTGTATTTGTTTTCAATGAGATGATGTCAATTGTTCAATCGTAATTTGAATTAATAGACCAGGAATGGACAGTGCCATCTGGAAAGGCCGACCAAACATGGATATTTACTCTGAATATGATAGACAACCATTGCAAAGAGAATATGCAACCCTCCACATTCCCTTTTTCATATGGCAACGCCATGTTTACAAGGTATTCTTCCCTACTTCCAATTGTCGGCATATTTTCTAGGAGATATGGCGAAAAGTGTTGATGCAAGCACCTAAAAGCCTGTTGGTTGCCGCTTATAATTGCATTGCAAAAGGATTGTACAATGTAAAGCCGTAAGTACGACTGCACATCGAACTCCACTGCTACCAAACAACAAATTGCATTGAACAGACTATCTCCACGGCTAGACATAACCGTTGTTGCTAGCTGTAAACCATGGCAGACTATGCGATGCATAATTCGTTTCCACTGCGATTCAAGGTCTTTGTAAATGAGGGACAAGTAAATATGAGCTCCTTCAACATTGCATATGGAAATTTTTCTATACAGTAGTGGTTCATAATGATCACTGACAACATTGGCATCATGGAACAAGATGCAATATGGATTGTCAGATGCAGTTTTGTTGAATAGTAGATATCTTGTTTTTCTTGTCAATGACCATATTCCAATTGATATATTGAACCAATTAGACAACCACCATATACAAAATGTATCTCCCCAGAGCCCCCTCTCATGTGCAGGCAGAATTGGAGATGTAGACAACCGCATCTTTGAAAAATACGTAGCGACATCATGTATTCCATGCAACTGCCGAAGAAAATCAGATTTCAGTTCGTATTCATACGACTCCAATGCCTCAACATCGCCATTTTTTAAACAACCCAAGAAATAATCTATCAATCCATTGTGTAGGTCGATCGAGGAATAACGGAAATGCAGTAGAACCTGAAATGCATCGAAAAGGAAATTCCCTACAGTAAACGAGAATGCATCCAATCTAAAAAGGCCATTGCTATGCAAAGCCTCCTCAATGTTGTCATGTATAATGGAGTGTGTATCTATTTCATACGACTCAACATCTATTACTTCTTTCATCTTTTGAACTGTGATTTTGAAGTAGTTTATTAGATAGTTTCAGTTTGCATGAAAGCAAAGAAAAGGGGGAAAAAAGAATAAAAGTAGGAAAAAAAAAAGGAAATCAAAATAGGAAAACTACAAGCGCAGAACTAGGTACCAATCCCCGTATGTATCTTTCAACCTTCTTCTTGTCAACTTCAATCCCCTCTAGTCCCCATAGCAGATGACAAGAAAACAAACCCACACTAGAAAGTGAACCAAACAGAAGAAACAACGCAAATAAATAACACCATAAATTTACTCGGCAGAAAGACCGATTTGAACCTATTCATGGCGTGCATCCTACAAGCTTCTCAGAGCCAGAAAAAGTCCTACAAAATAGAAAGGACAGGATAAAGGTAACAACTGGATGCAGTTTTCCAACCCACAGAGTAAAAGCATTCCATGTGTCTACACCCCGAGGGCTGGTTCCCTCTTGTGATAGCTCTGAACTACTTTTCTAAAACCCCTCTGCATTGAAATTTTTGAAATAGCTATGGACGTGGCAACCGACATATGAAGACGCATGGTTTCCAGGAACATAAATTAAGAGCACAGAGAAAGATGGTCTGCAACATAATTTCAAGGGAGGGACTCCCGCCATTGAAAAATAGCAATGAAACGATGGCACAAAAACTTACCCGTCAACAAGGGATGACAAGAGCTCAGCCCCCAAAACTACAAACCACAACAACAGGTCCAACAGCTTGCAAAGCTGAAGAACAACAAACCAATGAACAACCACGAAGAGGTCCAACTGCAACTGCAGGACCTCAACTTTGCAAAGTTGAATCAAACAAGAACAAGAATGATGGAACGAACCAACGAACAAGCATCGACCACTGAACCAGTGATGTCGGTGGAGAACAATTCAACACAATTTCACTGCAAACAACACCATAAAAAAATGGAACGAAACTGTATTGCAACGCATCTGTACAATAAACATTTAAGACTGCCATACCTATTAGGTAAACACTTAAGACTGTCAGAACCATTGAAGGGCGTAGCCCTGTGCAAACATTTTTAAAAAAATGCAGTGTGGCAGGCTTGTTCTCTCGAAGCACGCAAGAATAAAGCAAAAATCACACATAGTAATATGTTACAAAATGTATTCTACCTAGCAAAAAGTGCTAAAGCAAACATTCGAACTAATGCTAGCATTAATCCACCTTCGACCAATGCATAAGAAAATATATTATTCAAAAAGACCATATACGATCAAATACTTTGGATATGCCAACATATATAACATTGGGAATAGTGAAGCCGACAATAAGACCTCCAATCCGTTGTCCAATCAGATCATGACAAATATGGCACTTTTTATTATATAAAAATTGATGTTTTCAGTTCCATGGTTCCAACAATAGATAATATGGAAATATTTGTGGTCAATGGACAATCTAATACAAGGTCAATGAATTATCGATCGCTATAGTCCCTCTATGCCTACGACAGGGACTAATAAGGTAATAGAAGTCAATTTTTAATGATTATTTTTAACATGGCATTAGAACCACATGTTTTGATTTTGGGAGATCTAGGAATTTTGATATGGGAAAAGTTGGAACTTTTGATCTCATAAAATATGAGGATGTTCTTGATATGTTTTTTTGACCATGTGATCAACATGAGGCGAAGGAAAAGAAGAAAATGGAACCCTTCATTATTGTTGAGTTTTTCTTATTGTTTTATATGTACAACTACAAATGAACTGCATGGGATTTCTATAGACATTGTTATCAAGTCTAAACATGGTCAACTTTGCAAGTGTTTAGAGTACTTGTGGAGGAGTTGGGACATGCAATTTTGGGGACTTGAGGAAGAGATCTTTCATGGGGGGTGGTGGGTGTGCAACAAAGTGATTCTAGAAGATCTAGTTGACAATTATGGAGTTGATGTGCATGTGCAAGACATAATTATGATCCAACACGCAGTGGGTTGATGATGAGTGTGGAGAATAGATTACTATACTGTTGAAAAATAACAATATCATTAAATTTGTTTTTTTAGTAATACGAGGTTATGTCTTTAGGATTGTTTGCAAGAGAAAGTTTAATGTAACATCGATGGACCATTTGGAAAGTTTTTAAAATCCAAGTTGCTCATTTGGAAATCCTCTTGTAATGTAACTAACATAGAGGTATAGAGAATGCATAAAAGGAAGGTAGACACATTCTAATAGATGGAGGATTAGCTCTTTAAAAAAAAAAAAAAACTTATATTCTAAATTTCAAGCAAAATTTGAATCAACTTCAAAGGTGCCATACTAACATTACCAAAGCCCAAGATCTCTACTACTCCCAACCTAATAAATATTAGAAGTACGTGACTACAAATATAGTCTTTCAGAGGCTCTTGGCTTAAAAATGCCTGGCCTTTTTCTAAACCAAAACATACAAACAAAAGTAGTCGATAAACTAAAAATACAAATTGCATTTATACATCACCCATGGGACCTAATTCTCAAAGACTAGATGATATCAAAAAAGGGAGTAAGTCTTTTCTAAAAGCATTCCCTCTTTATTTAATTATGCTTCATAGAGCTTACCCTCCTACATAATCAATGCCTCTTTTAAGAGTATTTCTACTTATTTTTTAAATTCTCTATACACATGATTGAAGGAAACATTCATGAATTTGTTTCTTATCTTAGAGACTCTTTCCATGATAAGATATAACATCGTGTTTTCTATGTTATTGCTCCCTTTTTCCCATTCAATGATAAGTTTTGAATCATGAAAGACTTGTAGATTAAAATTCCTACATTGGATTTCTACATCCCTCATGGGACCTGAATTCTCAGAGACTAGTTGATATCAAAAAAAAGATTGAGTCTTTTCTAAGAGCATTCCTCTTTTATTTGATTATGCTTTATAAAGCTTACCCTCTTATAGAGTTAATGCATCTTCCAAGAGTATGCATGTTTCTTTATTAAATTCTATATACACATGTTTGAAGGTAATAGAAACTCCTTCCATGATAAGATATAACAACATATATTATGTATTATTCCTCCCTTTTTCCCATTTGATGATGAGTTTTGAATCACCCAAAACTTGTAGACTGAAATTCCTCTTTTTTATGCAATTTTAAGGAGTATCCATAGTGCATAAATCCCAACCCTGTTATTTGTCCCTAAACTTGTTGCATATCTGAAAGTAATAAAGCGATTTTCCTTCAAGTAGAGGATGCCAATACCCCATATATACTTGGAGTTCCTTGACAAGCACCATCAAAGATTCATCAAGCCGCAACGTTGTTAGTTTTGGTTCTAATAGATTTCTTGGCATCTTAACTTTTACAAGTTTCTAGGTTCCTCCATAAGTGAATCTTACTTGGTGGCAGAGTTTTTTAGGTAGCATTTCCTTGCCTTGGAATATCATATCATTTCTTGCAATCCAAATAGCTCAACTGAGAATAAAAGGTAATGCCTTATGTTATGACACTGATCTATCTCTGTACCATCCATCAAAGCATTTTGTAAATGACTTACCTTCCCACTTCCAAGGAAAATTTTAAGGATCCATACTTATCTTAAAGTATAGAAACCTTGGTGAATCTTACTAATCCTTAAAATGCCAACCATAAAATGTTTGGCGATATTTTTGTAAAAATATTCAAATTTACAAGGATTTAATATAGTTTCTAG
>JASDQU010587541.1:29841-47635 GCA_032191745.1 Picea mariana | reverse complement strand
TGTGTGGATGGCCGTACGACCCTGTACAGTCTCCCACTCTGCAAATTAACAATCAACAATCTTATGACCTATAGATAGTGGACAATCAGTTGTATTAGTTATGGGATAAACTCCAAAGCTTTGCTAGGTTCTAAGATGGTCCTCGGTGAGTTATAGGCATCCAAGAATCACTCCAAAACTCTACAGGAAGCTCATGGCAGCCATGGTAAATCTAAGTGGCATTTTTTAATAGTCAAATTCACACATAGAACCAACCAATTTAAAATCTCCCTACCAAATTTCAACAGCCAAATAACGATGTCCATAGATCTAATCTACCAACGGTGGAGGATAGAGAGTTGTTGGGATGTCTATCTAACCATGTACTACTACAAATGTTAAGGAAAACTTCAACACTACAGAGAAAAATCAAATCGGAAAACTTCAACACTACATAGAAAAATCAAATCTCACCTCAATAGCCAACGTGACAGCCATTAAATTTTCAGAGCAGCCCTTAAATACACACTAAATACACACAGCTTTTCCTTTGCATTCTCGGGTCCTGGTTCCAAAAAGATTTTTTTGAGAGTCAAAGTACAAGAAAATAGGGAGAACTAAGGTAAGGTAATAGGAAAGCCAACAAACCTGACTTTTCATTTTTTTCATTTCCCAATGCTCAATTTTTTCTCTCCTATTTTCATTTTCTCTTTTATTTAATTTTTGTTTTCTTTTTTATTTTATTCCACTTTACTTTGTGATGGGATCCATTTGAATCAGTAGGTGAAGTAAGTGAATTTACAGCACTTAAATCTGACCTAGAAATAATTTGTCTAATTTTCAGCCATGATCCTATTATTCTGAAAATATATTGACTATCTTGAAGTTCAAAACAATGCGGATATGCTGGCCCCTACTTGCCTCTGTAGGGATGGGTAATTGGCATGTCCATGCCTTTGGCGTATTATGTATATATTATGTATTTTTTTTCTGCGGTAATGAAAGTACATTTTTTAAGCTACTATGTTATATGCAAAAGCCATATATAATATTCCAAACGAAAGTCTATATGAGAGCGGTGACGGTGATACTGCTGAAACAACAACAACAACAGTTGGTGTTTGAAWGCGACCTCTGAATCCGGGCTCCTGATGAGAGAGGGTTCGTAGACTTCGGATATACAATGGGGCAATTGTAGTAGTGGGCAGAACGTTTTGTTTCGAACATGGAAGTTTTCAGTTATTCCTAATTGTACGCATGGTTATTTMTTRMAWKAKKYGATTTGAATAATAAATCAAATCACCGAGCAAGGTCCTCGGGTTGAGGTAAGTTGCGTTTTAACGGTCAATCAACTTTAAATTGACCGTTGAATGCAACAGCTGTSATTCTTTACGGCTATTTATGTGATGTTACATCTATATTGTTAAACGGCTATTTATGTGATGTTACAGCKATATTGTTAAAGGGGCATTTCCTTATATTGCGATTTCGCTTTATGTAAATGGAATTTTTTAATGTTAAAATGGTATAAACTTGAAAAATTTTAATGTAAAAATTGAAAAATTTTAATGTTAAAAAATGGTATAAGAAATTATTTTTATATTTGTATAATTTGAGTGGTTTAGCTTTTCCAAGAAAAAGTTGTTCTCAAATTTATATAAGTATAAACTCTTTTATAACATGCAGCAACGAGCCTCGAACCTATGATCAGCGCTGGTCAAATGAAAGATCCAGAAAGCTAATGTCACTGTTCAAAGAAATGACAAAGTGCAGAAAAAACTTTGTTACAGCATACAACAAATGTAAGCCCCCCGATACAATGGACAACGCTGGTCAATGCCTGAACCGGTAAAGCTATTATCACAGAATTCAAAGGATAATAGGATTCGCACTATCAAGTAAGATTTGAGAATGATGTGTACAGTCAATACGCTGGCATCAGTCAAAACGGAACAACTGTCAAAAGGATGACAATGAAGATAGGATCAATCCTGTACACTGCTATCAGTCGACAGACAGGAGAGAAAACGTATCATTCAAATAAGTTGATGGAAGAGATTGGACTATCTTGTCCATCATCACAGTGAAAAACAGATAGCCTTCCAACCTCTGAGCCAAGTGCTCGTTTGGAGAGTGAATCTGCCTTAGAGTTAAACGATCTGGAGATATGCTGGAATTTTATGTCGGAGAATAAAGTAGATAGCTCCCTCGTTCTTTGCATCCAGCCTTCGATGTGTATAGAATGGAGATTACAAATGTGATTGATCCAGTCAATCACAATCCTGGAGTCACCTAAGACAAGAAGATGATTTAAAGACCACCATGACGCCAGAGTAAGGGAAACCCACAGGCCCATAAGTTCAGCTTTAGTGTTTGAACCTACTCCGCAGTTTAAAAACCAATTTGTGATCCTCGAGGGGTGGGATTTGAATGTACCCCCCGCCCCACAGCAGAGCCCATTCGAGTGAGCAGCTCCATCAAAGCAAATTAAAGTGGATCCTTCAGCAATCGAGTAGTCCCTTGCTTTGATTTGTATGAATTTTATAGGTTTCTGCTGTAGCTGAAAGGTGGAGAGGATGCGATGAAGAACCGCTTGCAGGGAGGGAGGCCGACCCTCAAAGACCGCCAGATTACGCTCTTTCCAAGTCTGCCAGCAAACGTGTGCTGCCAGGGAATGAGGGGCCGATGAAGCCGAGGTCCAAGAGATGAAGCAATCAATGAAAGAGCTGCCTTTCCAGTCTGTTGTGAGAGAGAAATGCTGTTTGAGAAAAGTCCATAGATTAATAGAGAAGGCACAATGAACGAAAAGGTGGTGTAGATCTTCTGTAGCATCTTTGCAAAGGGCACAGCGGCTGGGTCCATGCCAGCCCCTCTTCCGAAGCACCTTCCAAGTGAGGATTTTACCTTGAACGCACATCCAAAAGAAGAGTTGAAGCTTCAATGGAAAGGGCCAATTCCAAATAGAATGGAGTCTCGGGGAACAAGCAGCCATAGCCAGTGGGTGTAAAAGAGCCATATAGACATTTTTTACAGTTAGATGACCCGAGGCATCTCCTCCAGCCCAAATGAGAGTATCCTGTCCTCCATTTAAGGCTATGCCAGCCGATTTAAGAGCACTAGTAAAGGCATCCCATTCACTCGCCATCGGACCTCTCAACAAAAGTACACTACTATGTAACCAAAGATCAGGGTGAGGGAACAAGTGAGCTGCCGATTTTGCCTGTGACAAGTGTACCATTTCTGGTGAGTGGTCTAGCTTGAAATTGATATTAAGATTAGATTATTAGTATTTTGTAAATTTTATTAGAATTTAAAATTTTTATTAATTTATTTCAAGTTTAATCTATGTGTTGTTTACAATAATTATAAATTTAATTATTATAATGGTATTTTATTTTATTGAGATTTTATTTTATATTAATATTGTTCTTTTTCAATAAATATTCTACACTTAATATTAATTTGTTGGGTCTCATACACCAATTTGAAGTTGGCTTGGTTACGATCTTAAAATTAAATTATTATTAGTAGTAATGTTTTGTAAATTTTATTAGTCAAGGACTTGGGGCCTATTGGTGGCGAGGGAGGGTGATTTTACCAATTTCCCCATGGTTAAATTTTTTTTTTTTTTGTAAATTTTATTAGAATTTTGAAATTTTATTAATTTATTTCAAGTTGTGATTGTAATCGATGTGTTGTTCACAATAATTATAAATTTAATTATCATGATGATATTTTATTTTATATTGATGATGATGATGATGATTAATGTCCACTAAGACTGAATTGGTCTATCAGACCTTAAGAGGGTAAGTGATTACTTGTGATTCTTGAGAATTTTGTTTCTGTGCTCGAAAAGCATTAAGAGAAGCTTTCCAAGATCACCATACTTTTGTTGAGTTAAGAGGTTAGGAAGGTTGGTAGTGTGATAAATATTTTGAAAATGAGATTTAATATGGGTATAGGTTAGACAATTTAAGAGAAAGTGCTTTTCATCTTCAACCTTTTTAGTGTCACAAAGGTGACACACTCTTTCATCCCACGACGTTTTAGGAATTGACCAACGCTCAGTTTCACTATGGAGCTCGTGAGAATTTGTTCTTATCTTAGCAATGCTTATTTTTTTCTTCACACTTGGCAAAATATATATATAATTTTGATCTTCTAGATTAGGGTTGATTACATCTTTATAATACCTTAATTTTCTTTTTCCCTAACTCTTTATCACACCACATTTTCTCCTTAAATTTTGATTTGATGTTTTTTTAATAGTATCTTTATTTTGCAAAATGGTTTCTTCCATGATTCCCCAATAGCTTAGCCAAGACCGGGAGTCTTTATGCCATCCTCGCTTGAGTCGATGGTGGTTATGACTTGATTTTGAAGCAATTTTAGGTAGCCTATTGTCTTCCATGTTGTTTAACTTGTTCTTATACATTAGGTATCTAGTCATAGCCATGCTCTCAATGGGGGAGAGGCTTGTTTCTAAGAGGAGGATGGGATAGAGCATATTTTCTTTAATTTTGATATTATAGGTTATAAAATTCTTTTGTATTTGCTCTATCTTTCTCGAGGATTCACGAGAGATACTACAGCTCCAGACTTCACATCCATAAAGAATAACAGGTGTAAAAAGAGTCTCAAAGAGGAGTTTCTTCTTATCCCAACTCCAAAGATCAATTGATTTACAATTGTTTTCAAGCCCATAATAAGCTTTCCATCCCCTAATAATCCTTTTCTCAATGCTATAATTCCAATTGAGCTTGTGGTGAATATCAATTCCAAGATATTTGTATGAAGTCACTTCCGCCAAGCTGTTTTTGTCATGTACAAAGGTATCACAAGGGATCTTATTGGATTTAATAATCATGACCTTAGCCTTATCATTATTAACATTCATACGCATATTGGAGCAAAAATCCTTGAGGATTCTTAGTTGGTTTTCAAGATCATGGGGACTCCTTTCCATAAGAGCGATATCATCAGCATAACGAAAAAGATTGATGACTATACCAGTGAGAGTAAGGCTGACACAACCTGCTTTTTCCAAGCATTCTTCTAACTTGTCAATGTATATGACAAAACGGGTAGGGGACAAGGGACAACCTTGTTTGACTTCGATATTGCAGTTAGTCTCTTTTGACCAGCCCTCAGTGTTTTTAAACTTAGCAATAAAATTCTCATACATCCTTATTGCAACAACCCGCAACTCAAGAGGCACTTTTATCTCTTCCAACCTATTCGAAAGGTTTTTCCTAGGAACCATGTCAAAATCTTTTCTAAAATCAACAAAATAACAAAAAAGATTGGTTTTAGTATTGCGGAACTCCTCTGTAATGATCCTAAAGGTAACAAGATGGTACACAGTTGAATGATATCTCCTAAACCCGGCCTGGCCTTTAGCTCTTTTACCGTGACTTTCTAGCCAAATGATAATCTTCTTTTTCAAAATAACTCCATAAGGCTTGGCTAAAATCGGGCTAATCATAATGGTCCTATAATTAGAGGGATTGTTTCTATCCCCATTTTTAAAAATAGGAACAATGAAGCTTTGCATCCAGGGTTTAAGGAAGCCCTGCTTGACTTCTAAATTAAAGAGCTTGTGTATGTGAGGGATAAGGATTGGCCCTCTGATTTTAAAAATTTCATCTTGGTAGCCTTCAATGTCCTTAGCTTTCCCATTTGCGAGCCGCTTAACCCTGAAATCTATGTCATCTAAAGAAAAAACTTCTTCCTTTGTAGGGACAATAAGAATGGTGTCCATGGAATTAGGGAACTCGTAAAGACTTTTAAGGTAAAGATTAATATTTTCTTTTTTCAATAAATAATCTACATTGAATGTTAATTTTTTCATGAGGCTATTCAAGAGAATCCATAGAAAATGGGAGCCACAATTATCACTCATTAATAACTACTTAGTAGTGAAATATAAATGGTAATATATCTTGAGATATATCCAATGCAATCTATGTAAATTGGATTTAATTTGGTTGGTTAAGAGGAGAAGTTGTTATCCTCCCCACCTAGATTTAAATAACCAAGTAAAAATGGAAAGTATTATGGGTGGGGTCAATTTATGCATGGAAATGAGATTAGAAGGTCACAAATCTCTTTGTATTTGCTATAATCAATGTTTTTTTTTAAGAATAAAGCTTCCTTCAAATTTTATTAATAGGACACCCAGATCAAGTGCCACACAATTACATTGGCCAAGGCAATTAGGGAGGAGGGTCATCATAACCCAGCATGTGAGGTTTGTTCAACGGGCTTGCCTTCTGTCGCATCCTGGGTTCATGCGTTCCAGATAACACCCTATGCTCCAACGATGGATGGAAGCTCAAACAAGCATAATGGGAAGAGGACAATGTAGGATGTGGGGAAGTACGACTTGCAGGCTCCACCGATAGATGTTAGTTATGAGATTTTCAATGCTTGTCAATGATCTGGTTAGCTTCGTCCTATCAGATATTATGCTTGCGCGTGGGAGGAGGATTTGAAAATGCGATAGATTTTTACTGAGTTTATTCTTATGGTTCAAGTTCCTTAGTCTATTTCTACGCGGGGAGATTTGCAATTGTGGAAATTAGTGATCTTGAGAGTTTTCAATTGTGGGGGCCTTCATTATGGGGTCTAGGTTATCATGGCACCCAGGAAAATGAAGGCGTAGCCCGTGGACAAAAAAAATGAGGGTCATCCTCGCAACTAAGGAAGCTACTACCCATTATCATTTTGAGGTCAACCCAACATACAAAGAATCAATGTCAGATCTAGAGGAGGACATTCTGATTGTGAGGGCCTATACTAAGGATGAAGTTGTGGACATGGAGGTGGGGAATATCATCCCTGACCTGGGTTGTACCAAGAATAGGGATACCAAGTTCCATCAAATCATGGAGCTCTATTGGCACGTTAAGGCTATGGTAGTGTAGGGCATGAGGCCGTGGGAGTTGGAATATAGGAAATTTATACAGAGGTTTGATGCTTTGGAGCATCAGACGATTCTTTTGATCACGATGGTCTCATGGCTGGTGAATAAACATCATGGTGTCTTTCAAATAGAAAATGATAAGGGAAATCCTTTGAGCTCTCAGACTCCACCTTCACCAACTCCCCATCATATAGTCAAATTCATGAGCATATTCAAAAAAAAAAATGGACCTGGCTTAGGCCAAAACAACCCAAGAAAGTTAAATTCACAAGCATAAACAAGGGCACAAGCTCAAACAATAGAGCATTAGTCAATAACTGTGCTAGTCATTGAAGGGGATTGGTCATGATCATTTGGGGCCTTTTCCAACCTTTAAGCAAAGGATAAACATCAATAGATCTCTCTAAGATCACCAACTTTAATGTGGGAAACTACATGTCCACCCATGGATGTCCAAGTGTCCTATTACATTCTCTCACTTGCCTCTCCTAAACACATTAACCTACACAATGGTGGGGCTAACCCAAATGACCCAGTAGAGATGGAGTGAGCAAGCTAGGGCAGGGGGATGTAGGCCGAACTAGCCAAATACTCTAGGGGGTACACACCCAATGGGTCCTACCATATTTTGTTCATGGTGTGAGAGGGTCCATGCCAATAATTTATAAGTTTCTAAAGGTGCTTCATTTCTAGCCAAACCTTTCAACTCTATACCTCAATTTGCATAATCAAATTGGCATAAATCAGAGTGGCATTGCACGATGAAAATTGGTGAGATGATACAAAATCATTAAGAAAAACATATTATGTTGTCTCTATATCCAAAATATCACCTCAACTCTAGAAAGTATCCGGGATACCCAAAATTATATGGCCCATGGAAGGAAATCACCTAACAAGGAAGCTCACCATGAGAGAGAGAGAGACGCAAGGAAGAGTTGTTGGCACATAAATTTGAATTGGGCCCAAACCTTCGTATGAAGTAGAAAAAACCATAAGATGTGCTTCAAATTTTAGGCTTGCTACATTGAGGACACAATGGGTTTTGGACCCCCTTTTAAGATAACATTTTATCAATAACAAGGCCCCCTATCGTTAGGATCTAGGGGCAAAACATGTTTTTAGGTTCAATAACAAGTTTTCATATATTGTTGAGATGAAATAATTTGGTTTTTACTTTGACCACAAGTGTCAAACCTTGTTGATTTGGCCTTCCAAGAAGGGTTTAGAACACAACCACTTGTAGCCCATGGCTAGCTTATACAACTGAAGGTTGTGGCTTTGCCCCATTTCTAGTCTCACCATCAAGTGCGAGGAAAGGAGTGACAAAGCTTAAGCTACAATTTCCATGGGATGAGCCCTTGTATTCAATCCAAAATATTCTTGTCAACATTACCCAACTTGAATTTTTCCTTAAGGTCAATCCATGACAAGAGACAAATTCTAAAAGGGTTGTCAAAGAGGTCATTGGTAGAGTGAATGACCCATGGAAAAGATTTGAGGACAAGAACCGAGAATATTCAGCCAAAGGATTTCCCTCAAATAGGATCAACATCAACCATCTAATCTAGGTGGATCGTGGTGGCCATCCACCTTTTCCACCGAGTCAAAATTTTCAAGCCTGTGGTTTTGATAAACCATGATATTCACCCTTTTGATGTTGTCATTAAGGGGGAATGTAATGTAATTCCATCTCCATTTGTTAATTACAGACATCAAACAATGATTTCCTAATGGTCTTATGTACATGCCTATAGTGTTCATCCATTGGATCCCATAAAAACTCCGCAATTAGGTGTGCTTGGGCTAGAGTAATACCAAGATGGGTGACCTCATGAGAAGTCATAGTATTTTACATGCATATGACATTTTGTAAACTTAGAACAATTTATTCCACATGCATCATGGGAATTATTCTACTCTCACTCTCTCATAAATAATCGAGGTGGAGGAGGTCCTTTGAGAAGGCAAATGAGTTTGATGTAATACTTGTTGTGATTGAGCGTAGATGGCATATCTTTCTCTTCATAGATAAAATACCACCAATCTAGCCAATTTGTGTTCTACAACATTCTGTTGTTTTATTCATTAATAGAACTTGGGTTTCACTGTATTTATGTGTTCTCTACTATAATTTTCTTCATATCTCATTCCATTCTCAACATAATATGGATCAGTGGTATCATAGTAGTATGCTCCTTGTTATTTCTCGGTGCATGTCCCCAATGAGGTCAGGGTATAAAGAGTTGGGTCTCGAGCTAGTTTCGTTTGGGGACAACCGATCCCGCTAGCCCAAGTGACCTCCCATGACAGAAGAAAATAGAGATGATAGAGAAGGATATCCTTTAAATATTATCTCAAGGAATCCCTCGTGTGATAGAGGAATGAGATGATTGAAAACTTTGCTCAGATCCTGCAATGATTATCGATGTAAGCCAAGGCATCTTTGAAAAACATGATTTTTGAAGGTATGACACCCTTCAAGGTACAAGTTAATTTTGATATCCCCTTATTTGAAGGAAAGATAGATGCAGATGCTCTAGAGAAATGGTTGAATTTACTAGAAGATTATTACTCTGTCCAAAAAAAATCCGATGGCGAAAAGATCACTTTTGCGCTCCTTAAAGTCATTCCCCATGTCAAAGATTGGTGGCAAGGTTACAGGGAGAGGCACATCGTGGATGAATCTGTGCCATTCATGAGAGAAATCACCTGGGAAGCCTTTGTGGATTCCCTCAAGGAGGAGTTCTACCTTGTTGGAAGCTATGATGACCAGTATATGAGATGGATGACTTTACGTCGGGAGAGAGACTAGACAATGTTAGAGTATACCAACATCTTCCATACCTTGCACTCAAAATTGGGTATTCAAGATTCAAAGAGACACATGGTTTTAAAGTACCACAGTGGCCTATAGAGATACATCCAAACATAGATGGATTTCTTGGACATATCCTGACTAGGATTTGCTTATCGATATGCTTTCAAAATTGAGCAAAAATTTAAGTAGCGGAATAAGCAGGAGTTCGAGTCTACAAATTTGCAACAAGAGAAGTATGGTAAAGGCGGCCCTAACTCATAAAAAAAGGGACACAACAAGGAAACCCAACCTTAAGAAAATAATTCCAAGCCACAAGAAAAGAAGGGTAATGGGAAGATGAAGACGAACACAGGAAAGTGGTGTTAGTTTCACAAAATCCCCTGGCACAACATTGATGAATTTCGCTCGAAACAGTCATTGTTGGAAGAGATTAAAAAAAAGGAGTCAGACCATAACTCAGACTCTAATTCAGAATAGGGAAAGCAGATCATCGATGTAGAATCTAGTGCTACCATCACAACTACAAAGATCCAACCAGATGATTTAGAGGAGCTTGAGGAGGGGGAACACCTCTTCCATTCAGAGATGTGGGTGAAGGGGACCCTGCTATATTTCATTGTTGACAATGAGAGCCAGAATAAATTGATATTAGCCAAGGTCACCAAGATACTGAAGCTACCAACAATGCCATACCCCCAACCATACACCATCAAATGGTTGAGCTGAGGACAAGACATTCACGTTAGCTAGCAATGTTGCATGTCCTATGACATCAAGCCCTTCAAAGATCAGGTATTATGTGATGTTTCCCCACTTGAAGTCTGTGATGTTATTTTAGGAAAACCATATATGTGGAAATGTCACATTGTTTACGAGTCTTGACCCCATAGTGTCATTGTTGGAAGAGATTAAAAAAAAGGAGTTAGACCATAACTCAGACTCTAATTCATAATAGGGAAAGCGGATCATTGATGTAGAATCTAGTGCTACCATCGCAACTACAAAGATCCAACCAGATGATTTAGAGGAGCTTGAGGAGGGGGAACACCTCTTCCATTCAGAGATGTGGGTGAAGGGGACCCTACTATATTTCATTGTTGACAACGAGAGCCAGAATAAATTGATATTAGCCAAGGTCACCAAGATACTGAAGCTACCAACAATGCCATACCCCTAACCATACATCATCAAATGGTTGAGCTGAGGACAAGACATTCGCGTTAGCTAGCAATGTTGCATGTCCTATGACATCAAGTCCTTCAAAGATCAGGTATTATGTGATGTTTCCCCACTTGAAGTCTGTGATGTTATTTTAGGAAAACCATATATGTGGAAATGTCACATTGTTTATGAGTCTTAACCCCATAGTGTCATTGTTGGAAGAGATTAAAAAAAAGGAGTCAGACCATAACTCAGACTCTAATTCAGAATAGGGAAAGCGGATCATCGATGTAGAATCTAGTGCTACCATCGCAACTACAAAGATCCAACCAGATGATTTAGAAGATCTTGAGGAGGGGGAACACCTCTTCCATTCAGAGATGTGGGTGAAGGGGACCCTGCTATATTTCATTGTTGACAACGAGATCCAGAATAAATTGATATTAGCCAAGGTCACCAAGATACTGAAGCTACCAACAATGCCATACCCCCAACCATACACCATCAAATGGTTGAGCTGAGGACAAGACATTCGCGTTAGCTAGCAATGTTGCATGTCCTATGACATCAAGCCCTTCAAAGATCAGGTATTATGTGATGTTTCCCCACTTGAAGTCTGTGATATTATTTTAGGAAAACCATATATGTGGAAATGTCACATTGTTTATGAGTCTTGACCCCATAGTGTCATTTTTACTCTGGGGGGTCAGCTCTAAAGGATACCAAAGGTAGCTCCAACTATTTCCATTTTTTTTTCTTAGACCATAATTTTTTCCCTCTTCATGATCCGATCAAAAGGTGAACAAAACGTCACTACGACCACCATAGCCTCAGCTCAAGACCTTTCTATAATACAGAAGCAAGTTGACAAGATTTTAGATGACCATAGAGATATTTTTTCTCCACCTATGGGGGTGCCTATGCATTGCCAAGTCAATCATTCCATTAAATTGGTGCTCAGTGCTCCCTTACCCAATGGTCCAATCTACATGCAATCTATTCTGGAGAATGAGGAAATGAAGCATCAAATTCATGAGCTTATCCTAAAGGGACACATTCGACTAAGATCATCACTTTGTGGGAGCCCAATTGTGTTGATGCATAAGAAGGTTCCATGTGTTCAACATAGCTATAACAAAGCTCTTCACAACTCTAATGGCCACTACCCTTTTTAGGTGTGCTTGGGGTTGCAACCATTATCCCCTATTGATATAGCTCTTCCTACTACATCTTCATCAATGAAGTCCTCCTACACTCACACCAAGGAAGATCGTGCAACCAAATTTGTTGAACATATCTAGCACCTCCAACAGCATGTTCACAACATCCTTTAAAAGGCCAATGTCAAGTACAAACATGACAACTACTTCAGTAAGGCAAGCAACTCACCAAGGTTCAGATTCAACAAAATTTTCCCCATATACAAAGGGAACTTGAATCAATGGGGACCATTGCTTCTTAAGGGGGGAGGATTGATCCAGGTGGATCTCAGTGGCCATCCAACTTTTCCACTAAATCAATGTTTTTGAGCCTAGAGTTTTGATAAACCATGATATTCACCCTTTTGTTGTTGTCATTAAGGAGGAATGTAATGTAATGCTATCTCCATTTTTCAATTACAACCATGACGTAAGGATTTCCTAATGGTCTTATGTACATGCCTACAATGTTAATTCACTAGATCTCATCAAAACTCCACAGTTAAGCTCCCTTGGGCTAGAGTGGTACTGGGATGGGTGACCTCCCGAGAAGTCCTAGTGTTTTACGTGCCTATGGAATTTTGTAAACTTAGACCAATTTATCCCACATGCCTCATGCAAATTATCCTCCTCTCACTCTTTGTTAGGGACCTATTATAGCGCAAGTTGTAGGTTGGGAAAATCCTGAACCAACCATAAAGCAAGTTCTACAACTTGGGAATCCTACACCCAATGTCACCTCAATGTAGGTCCCTCACTTCAAGGGTGACTAGGTCACTCTAGGGAGGTGATCCCAGTGACCCTAGGGGGATTGAGATGGAGATGGATATGCATGTAATTGAATCCCTATAGGTCAAGTCTAAGTGGGATGAAAGGTGGAAAATATGCCTTGTAAGTCAAGTAATTTTTGCCCCACATGTATAGTACTTCTCCGAATGATTGTACTTGGTCGATAGTAAAACACAATAAAACACAATATTATGGGTCAACAACCCTAATATTGCCCCCTTAACAAAGTGATATTAAACAATCCACTTAAAATTTCACTTTTTGCACAAATAAAACCCTAATTTAGGAGGATGTCACCCCTTTAGGGGACATTTTGCCACTTTGCAGAAGTTGTTGGTGTTGGAGAAGCATGGGTAGGCCTCCAAAGGCCACATGCCAAGCATATAAGCACTCTCATCATGGTGAATACCTTTCTCCTCCTCAAATGTCTATGTTTCAAAAGAGTGGCATCTCACCAACATGCCCTAGCCCCCAAAGCATGACGTCAAGCTAAAAAATAGGACATTTTTCCCCTCCTGGGAAAATCATTTGGCACGTGAGGGCTGGGCTAGGTCGTCCAAGTCATCATCAAGGCCTTATAAGTCTTATCTCTCTCATTTGGCATGCGTGCCCCTGACATCCAACCTGTGGGCTTGTAGCCCCATGGAAACCCAAGCTTGTCTTGTTCTCCCAAAATTGTCCACCAACTAAGTCTTGCAAATACAAATGAGCCCACCCTCCAAGGATCTCAAGTCATAACATCATGATAAGTGAATCCAATCAATAAATAAGCCATCTAAGCATGTTCATAAAATATCACTATATCAAAAAATTAACATCTCAAAGACAATATGCGACTTGTCAAGCTTGAATATGGGAGGGTTGACGAGGTGTCCTATTGGGTAGATCTTGCCCTAGGTCAAGGAGAGTTTCCAAGAGATCCCTCTCTAAGCCATATAAAGTGGATGAAGTGGTTGGGGTCAAGACTCAATGGCCATAGGGCTCATGACATATAAGGGGTCGTAGTGTCTCATTCATGGGTGCCTTTATATAGGGTGTGTGATACCTTCATTCGCAATGCTCTTTTTCCAAGCCCATTAATTTGCCTTTTATCTTTCTTTCTTTATTTTTTTTCAATATAGCATAAGTAGAGGTTGAAGGTCACTACTCTGGTGTGGTGACCAGGTGGTGGCAATGTCACCCACAAACACCTAATGGAAATGGGAAGGTTGGCTCATGATGAGACCCCCTTTCTCTTAGCCATGTAACTGAGAGACATTACCTTGGTTTGGTGATCAGATGATGGTAATGTCATACCACTAGATATTCATGGACGTGACAGGTTGGCTCGTGATGAGACCTCCTATACTTCAACTCATCTTTTAATCATTGTTTATTATATTGTGGGTCCCATTTATTCAAAGATAAGTGTTTCATTTCTTTCTTGGGTGATCCCTGGGCGAAGCATCTGGAAGGTTTATACAAGGATTTTATCTTTTACCCAACATCAACCCTTCTGGGCCTTTAGCCACTTCTTCCCATAGACTGAGGGAAATCCCCTTCATGGGTCAATACACTCGAAAATCCCAAGAGATAAGGAAATGGAGGGGAACAATAATGGAAAGTGGTAAGTATGGTTGGGAACAATACGATGGCTCATTAAGGGAGTTCTCAGTAGCAAACCCATCCCCAAGGAAAACCACTTACTAGAGCACAATGTCAACCACCAAGGTGAAGCACGACAAAAGGCATAATGTCCAAGCATATATCATGAAATTTAGAGAAATATAAGATACAACATAATCAAATGGATTAAATATTGAAACAATGCTCACCATAATATTGACTTGTACCTCATGTACCAAGGCCCACTGCCTTTCGAAATCCATTTGGTGTGGTGGATGCTATCTAAAAAATTGTGACCATTTGTGGTGGTAAGTGGGTTTTCCATCTGTGCAAAAGGGTATTTTTGGTCATGTAGTCTCTCAACACTCCATATATGCAACCTAAGGGCCTCGTGACATAATCTCCTTAGTTTTCCACAAAACGGGGATAACATTTGGCTCCTACTTGGGGACATGTGCTCGTCATAGAGTGCATGAGAACCACAACATCTCCTGGTATACTTGTGCCTGCAAGGAAACATCAAACTGTCAAGTGCAGGATGGCCTACTCATCCTTGTTCTCATATGATCATAATAAAAAACCAACTAAGCTAGAAAAACAAATTTTTGACATTTTTTCAAAACTTTCTAAGATAAGCATGAAATAGATATGCAAGTAGAGTAAAATGAAAATGAAATGCATATAAACTAATATGAGAAATCAAGATGCAAATGCATGGAATCAAAATGACTTACCTACTTACCTAGGGCCTTTGGGCCCTGAAGATCACGTGTTGGATGATGTCAGGTAAATTCATACAACCAGTGCAACCATTTTATGATATCATCAAAGTATCTCCCCCTATGCTTAATCATATAATACAACAAAGAAAATTCAAGCACATAGTAATCATGAGTATAAACACACATATAATTGATCATGAAATAAAAATCATGAAGATGGGTGGGAGGGAGGAAATCTTGCTAGAAAGAGAAATCATCAGCCTGATCATCTCGCTTGAAAGTGTAGCCATAATACTGATCAATCTATCTATGAAGGGGGCTACTATATGTAGACGAAGGCTCATCTTCATCCTCGCATAAATCATAATTGATTGTTGAGGGATGAGAGGAGATGAGAAATCAGAAGAATACTGCATGATCTCTTGGAGAAGAGGGTAAGAGGTAAGGAACAATCTCATGTGTAGAAAAACATTTCTTCTTCCTCTACGAATCTCCATGGAAATTTCCAATATGAAAATACTTTCTCTTTGAAAAATGAACCTTTGACTATTCTAAGGTGGCCATGTCCTGGTATTCCTCAAAATC
Organism: Picea mariana; assembly: GCA_032191745.1. NCBI lineage: Eukaryota > Viridiplantae > Streptophyta > Pinopsida > Pinales > Pinaceae > Picea > Picea mariana. The sequence continues at coordinate 31,846 of JASDQU010587541.1, read as the reverse complement.
CGAGCACATAATTCAGAAGTCCTCATAAAAAAAATATGCATCCTTAAAAGGGTATGTACCAAAGGATGAATGAAGATCATGTCTTGACAAGCCATCCTTGAAAGGGTAGAACAAATCTGTAACCATGTCATCACTAGGTTTCCAAACATTTGAATCATACATGCATGGAGGTCAGTCCTCTGAAAATGACATTTCAAAACCTTTTGCTTGAGAGCTACCCTCAATGTCATAAATGAGATCTCTATCAATAATGAAGCAACCCACATCCCATGTACGCCTTCCAACCTATATGAAATCATCAATGCATTCATCAACTATATCCGAGGGTTGTTCCATGAATTCATCTGCATCATAGGAGCTGATCACTTCCTCACAATATTGGATAACTTTGTTTTTTTCAAAAGGGAAAGAAGATAACAAAATCTCGTTTAGGCAGTTTTCTTTTGGCAGTTTTCTTCATTTCCATGGCCATGGAACAAGGCATCATCAAAATTTTCAAAAGGATTATAACTTATCATGTTCTCTTCTTGATGTGTAAGAGGATCAGAAGTCTAGATGTCCTCATCAAGTGGAATAGACGATACTTCATCTTCATCATATGTCTCATCCAAATGTTCTTCATCAGGATCTTCTTCAAGATTTTCTTCATCTATTGTCTCATCATAGATCGGAAAACCTTCTCGGCAAAGAGTGTGTTTGAGCTCTTGGAAAGCATATTGCAAACTTTGAGTAGTTGGTCGATATTTCCTGAGAAATTCTTCAATGATCTTTGTAGAAGAAGGGATACTCTTTGGATCACATGAGTGTGCAAACCAATCCTTTTGACTTGATTTCAGTGAAGACACAAAAATTTTCATCAGCACATCTTCATGCAGCACAATTAATCTCAAATCATACTACATATAATTCATGACATGGGTGACTACTAGAGCTAGATCACCGTCAAATTTGGGGCAACTTTCCCTCCACTTCGAGGAGAAATGATTTGGATATACAGGAATATTCTGAACATCAAAGGAGGGATAAACCTTATGTAATGTCCAATGGTAAGTCCCGCGAGTCCATGGTGCAATTACTTAGGGTAACACCTCAATGGAGTCGCCAGATGAGCTAAAGGTTCACCAAAGGATGGAAAAGGATAAGGGAAAAGTGGGTTCTGGGAAGGTGGAGTCGCCATATGAGCTTAAATATGAGCTCATCAAGGAAAAGAGAAAGGGAACACCCCTTAGGTGGAGTCTCCAGGAAATCTAAGGGAAAGGCTTTGGGATAGCTCACCAAAGTTTCATTAGGGTATGAAGAAGATTCAAAATATTCCATGGAAACAACGCCAAATGTTATAGTTCAAGTTGTAGGTTGGGGAAATCTCAACCCAACCACAAAGCAAGTGCTACAACTTGGGAATCCTACACCGAATGTCACCTCGATGTAGGTCCCACACTTCAAGGGTGACTACTTCACTCTAGGTAGGTGATCTAGGTGACCCTAGGGGGAATTGATATGGAGATGGATATGGATGGAATTGAAGCCCCTATGTGTCAAGTCTAAGTGGGATGAGAGGTGGGAAAATATGCCTTATAAGTCAAGTAATTGTTGCCCCACATGTATAGTGCTTCTATGGATGATTGTACCTACCTAAGACACAAGAAAAGACACTTTGCAATGGTATATGATAGTTGGATCAGAAAGTTAATCTTGATATCCCTAATTTGCAGCAGTAAATGACAGTTTATATCAGAAAATAAAACATCTAAATCAACATACAATGATCTAAACTAGTTAAGTAAATCAACATCAAAATTGGAAATGAATATAGGCTGAAAGATGACACTTAATAAGCTAGAGAAAATGGTTGTTGTAAACATGTGTTTTCTGCAGAAAATTGCAGTCTTATGGCTGTAGCATTCAGTGGCATGCAGCAGAAAAATCAACCATAAAAAATTGCCAAGGACTAGCCCAAAAGATGTGCCCTAGTTAGTAGAGTTAGTGTACAAAATTTAGGAGCTAG
>JASDQU010587540.1:22006-37801 GCA_032191745.1 Picea mariana | reverse complement strand
CAAGAAGGAATAAGGGGGTATGGTCATCTCTTGGTCTTAGTCTCTCTCTAAGTGATATTCTTGGTGAAACTCTTGGTGATATTCTTAGTAATACTCTTAGTGGTATTCTTGCTAAGTATGGTGCAAGTTTGAGAGAGTAGTGTAGTTGCAGTTGCTGCAGTTTTGTATGGTACTTGTTCTGTGGATATGGAGACTCTCTCTCTTGTGTGCTAGCCTTGGAGAAGTATCACTTTGCTTGTATTGAGTTGTTAGCAACTAGGGTTTATCTTTTGGTTCTAGTATGGCTTTCCAGAATAATGCCATCAAAGGTTAATGTGCTCGGGGGTGGCTTCGTACCTATGGATGGGTGAAAATAGAGATATTGTCTATGGTGAAAACGAGAACATCAATTATTTTAAAAGGTTATGGGCCCACACTATCTTCAGACAGTCTAACCATTGGAAGGTAGATTGGGAAGTTCATTGTCAAGCTCATTATAACACCAGTTGCAGTTGCAATCAAGTTTTGCAGCGACAACAAACCCTAACCCATTTGTTTGGGTACCTAAAGTGAATAATTTGACATATTTATTTGACATCCTAGTGCGCCCTAGCCTAGCGCACCTCTTAGCACCCTCAACTAGAAAAAACATCAGGTTTGGGTTTTTGGTCAAAGTTAAAGGTTGACTAGTCAAAGTCAAAGACAAGGTTGACTTCCGATCAAATTGAATTTGTGGTCAAAGTTGAAATTTCAGAGTTTCTAGCTTGTTTTAATGATTGAAGCTTCTGATTCAGTTTTTGATCTCTTCTTGTCAAGATGGTGTCTAGTTTCATATTAGAAAGACAAGTTGGACGATGCTACAAAGATTTCAAAGGTATGCACTTGTATATGCTTTTCAAGTTATATCATCTGGAAAAGCATGAGTATGTTTGTAGGGAATGTAATAGATACCTTTTCCAAGCAGTGATATCAGATTCAGTACATTCAAAGGAACAAGCACACTCTCCATAGTAGTTGAGGCTTCAGGTTCCAGGTTTGTTTAAATTGATAAGTTTCCAATTTGAACATATCAAGATTGATAGTTGCTACATTACAAATTGTAAAAGTAATATTTGAAAGGTTCTATTACCTCTATATGTAATGAATACTTGATGGCATGTGAATACTATTGATATAGATTCTTATTTTACTTGTTTGCAAAATGAACTAACATCTCCTCTAGAGAGATATTTCTTGTTTTTCTCCCAGGCAGTTCACCTTGATCATACTATGTTGATCATCGTGAAATTGTTATTCATTCTTATTACCATAGATATGCTCTTATGAAAGTGCTATTATACAGGAAATACTTTTATTTTTCTTGTCTCGAGCAGGTTATCTTACAAGATTTCATGGAGGCTACCATGGAGATGCATTTGTTTTTTTCCAAATAAGTTACTATGCAAGAATGATTGATCACAACAATGAAAGAGTGTTGAAGAATGGTGTCTGCTATTTTACTTYGTTATTGTYATTTTTCCAGGAAGGTCACATGTGATAACTCTAGGAGGKAGATACAATGAYAGTTTCAAGCATGGAGTAGATGACTTCATTAGTGGTGAAGCAGATGGTCTCACCAAGTATCAATTATAAAGGAAGTAGAGAAAGCAAGAAGTCAAAAACATATTCCAATTATAGAACCTTCCACCTTTGAAGAAGCAGTCAAGCAAAAAGAATAGAAGGAAGTTGTGATGGAAGAATATCAATCATGAAAAATTATGTATGGGAAATTGTACCTAAATGGATTTACAAGATAAAACATGCAGTGGATAGAAGTATCGATAAATACAAGGCGATATTTGTGGCTAGAGGATTCTGTCAATGGGAGGGAGAAGATTATGATGAGAAATTTGCTTCAATTGCTAGATATACATCTATTAGAGCCATCATATCTCTAGTAGCATCAATGGGTTTGAGTTTACATCAAATGGATGTAAAGAACGCCTTTCTCAATGGAGTGATTGAGGAATAAGTACACATAGAGAAACCTCAAGGTTTTGAGGTACACCCAAGAGAAACCTATGTATGCAGATTGAAGAAGGCCTTGTATGGACTCAAGCAAGCTCCAAGAGCTTGGTATGCACGTATTGATAGCTACTTGACAAGACTTGGATTTTCCAAGAGTCATGTCCATCCACGTCTCTATTACAAAGTTGTGAATAATGCACCTGTGATTCTATTGTTATATGTTGATGATTTGTTCCTAACATATGCATAGCCTCTCATTATTCAGTGTTAGAAGGAGCTAGCCATTGAATTTGATATGAAGGATATTGGTCTCATGCACTGCTATTTGGGATTAGAAGTATGGCAGATGTGTGGTGAAGTCTTCATAGGAAAAGGGAAGTATATTGTAAAGATCCTTCAAAAGTTTGGGATGATGGATTGCAAATCCATGGCAACCCCATGGTAATAGATTTGAGGAAATTGAGAGACATTGATTTTGATCCAGTAGACTCGTCCCTATACCAACAGTTGGTCGGCTCCTTGATGTACTTGGTGAATACTAGGCCGAAAATTTTCTTTGATATGAACATGTTGAGCCAATTCCAGGTGGAACCTAAACAAGAGCATTGGATAGCTGCAAAGCATATCTTGAGATATCTTCATGGGATGATAACTTATGGTTTGAGATATGCCTCAAAGAGTGATGTACAACTGCATGGATTTACTAATTCATATTGGGCAGGGAGTGTGGATGACAGAAAGAGTACTTCTGGTATGTGTTTTAGTTTGGGATCTGTTATGATATCATGGGCTAGCAGAAAATAAAAGTCTATTGCACTCAACACTACAGAAGCATAGTATATTGCATCTTGTGATGCTTGTGCGAAAGCAGTGTGGCTCTGTAAGTTGGTTTCTGGATTGTTTGATCAGGTGTTGGATTTGACCATGATATATTGTGATAACCAGAGCTGTGTGAAGCTCTCATAGAATTTGGTGTTGCATGACAGGTCGAAGCACATTGATATCAAGTACTATTTTCTCCATGATAAATTCCATAGGGGAGAAGTGGTTCTATCATATATCTCCATTGATGAGAAGACTGTAGATATTTTGACAAAGCCTTTGTCTAAGATAAATTTTACATACTTGAGGGACAAGCTAGGGCTCATGGATATTTCTCCCTTGGTTGAAAGGGAGGAGATGAATTCCTCGGTTGGGAGGGAGATCTGATATGTGGCATCATGGACTGTCAGTGAGCTTTGAATCTGTATCATGCTAGTACAACTTAGAGATAATCAAACATCTTAGAGATGATGCTTGCATCATGCTAGATATGATCATGCTAGTACAACCTAGATACAATAAAAATGGTTGGAGTTGTCGATACAGTGGCATGAGAAGCATCATACATATTAGAGGTGGCATACAACTTAGATATGATGTATTGAAATCATGCTAGATATTTCATGCTAGTACAACTTAGAGACGATGTTGGTGAGCCGCATCATGCTAGATATGGCCATGCGAGTACAGCTTAGATGTGACATACAACTTAGATATGATGTATTGACATCATGCTATATATGTCATGCTAGTACGAATTAGAGATGACCATACAACTTAGATATGATGCATGGGGCTCGTGTCATGATAGATATGATCATGCGAGTACAAATTAGATGTGGCATGCAACTTATATATGATGCATTGGCATCATGCTAGATATGTCATGCTAGTACAGCTTAGAGATGATCATGCAACTTAGAGTTGACATAGTGAGGCACTGATATACATCATGTGAGTACAACTTAGAGGTGGCATACAACTTAGATATGATGCATTGGAATCATGCTAGATACGGATTAGAGATGATGTATATGATACTCCAGATCATGCCACTACATCTTAGATATGATGCATTCACATCATGATAGTACGGCTTAGAGGTGATGCAATTGATGACATTGTTGATGCAGGATGATATCAGATTATATGAATTGATTGTTGTGGAGACTGTATGTCTCTGGACAATAAATGTATGCTACTGTGGTGGATGTGTTCCACCGGTAGTGATTGTGTGTCACTGGTTAGTGTGCTACTAGGAGTGGTTGTGTACCACTAGGCATTATTTGCGTACTATTATGCATAGACACAATTGTGTTCTATTGGATGGAATTGTAGAAGTTGTATGCTACTATCTGATTGCAATGGAGACTACCACTAGTGTTGGATATGATTTACATCTAGATGGATAGTCAGTGTGCTCGTGGAAAGACATTCTCCAGGTAAAGAATAGTCTAGGAAGAACAAATTTATAGTGGACATACATTCTCCCTGTGGAGAATGGTTCAGGTTGACAAATTGCTAACGTATCATGGACTGGTATTTTCCTAAGGCACAGATTGTGGCCTGACTAGGAAAATGGTTCAAGACTGATATTATCCTGAGGAACAGTTATTGGCCCGATCAGGTTGAATAGTCCTCCCCCTAAGGACATGACGTATCGATTAGAGTGGTTGATACGGGACCAATATTTTCTAAGGAATATGGGTAGAGATTGATCTCTATGGTACATATGACCTGATTAGAAAATAGTATGAGACTGAAATTTGTGTAGGAATGGTCTTTGTAGCCCATGGCATGGATTTCAACATCCAGGAGGACTGACAATCTTCTAGGACGTAGGTACGAATTAGAAGAATGGTCCTTGTAGCCCATTGCAGGGCTTTCAACATCTGTTGGGACAACTATTCTTCTAGGATGTATGTACACATTAGAAGAATTTTCCCTGCATCACTCTGTTGAGTGGGTGACTCATGTGAGACACTCTGTTGAGTGCACTGAGTTCAACACATAACTTATTCAACATCATTCTTGATTACTTAGATGGAGTATAGCATCGAGAGATGATGCAAACGATGATGTATGTTGATGCCAGGATGCTATCAGACGATATTGATAGTGATGATGATACTCATGACTTGATCTGCGTGATCATGAGATAGCCTATGTGACTATGATGATGCTACTAGAAAAATGGTATTTGTGTTCTCAAGACCATTATCATTAATACCTCTGATTTAGGTGGATATTGCTGGCCACCCACCTGTTCCAAATTCCAACTGGCTCATCTTGACATTTTTCAATACAACATGTTTCTCTATAATGGGGACATTTATTTGTAATTGTGGGTTTTGCACTTATGGGGTTTTCATGAAGCCCTAAATAGGATCCAGATGGATATTGGTGGCTACCCACCTATTCCAATTGGCTTATTTTGGAAGTTTTCATGTCATTACATCTTTTGGTACTTCCAGGGCAATTTTGGGGCTCTAAACAATGTTTTCTTGGCTTGCCACAGTCAAACTGTGGACGAATTCAGAGTTTGATGGCAGAAAGCTTAGTACTTGAAAACACCTTTCTAACGGACTATCACACGCCTAAAACAAAGATCATATGCAAAGGTTACGATCTTGGTAAGTTAATGTACTAACTTACCCCAACGGGGCCCACATGACGTTTGACACTTCATCTCCAAGGGTTAGGTTTTTGGATGTCTAGGGTTTTGGCATTCATGCTTATCATAAAAATGTCTTCGGAGCCTCATTGTAATAATCTTCTTGTGAATGAGCGTAGCCATCACATCTCTTCTTAGATATAAAGTTGTCACCATTATAGCGAGTCTTGCACTCTGTATTTTTACAGTCTCTGTACATTTATTTCATTAATAGAAATCATATATTGTTGTATTTCTCGGTTTCTGGCAATTTTTATGTGTATTTCATTGTAATATATTTTCTTTCATTTCATCGCTAAAATAATCCATATCATTGGTATCAGAGAAGATTGCTCTTGATCATTTTTCAGTGCATGTCCCCGACGATGTCTGAGTATAGCAAGTTGGGTCTTGAACTTGACTCTCTTGAGGGAAATCGCTCTTGCACGCCCAAGAAATCCTCTATGGAGATAGGAAAGAAAAACAACGGAGAAAAAGATTCTATTAACCTCTTGCTTGAGAAAACTCACGTGTGACAGATGGACGAAATCATGGAGAATTTTTCCCACATCCTTCAACACTTGTCGATAGCAACATGCACATATTCATCAAGGCCACTTTGTAGGAACCTCTCCCTTCAAGGTACAAGTTTATTTTGATATTCCCGTATTTGAAGGTCAAATAGATGTGGATGCATTATAAAAATGGTTGAATCTTCTAGAAGGTTATTTCTTTGTTCACAATTTTTCTAATAGGGAAAAGATCACCTTTGCACTCCTCAAGGCTCTCCCCCATGTCAAACATTGGTGGGAAACTTACTGGGAGCAAAGTTCCACAGAGGAATCTGGAATATATGGGGCCGAGCCCACTTGGGATTTTTTTGTGGATGCGGTCAAGGAACAATACTAACCTGTTGATAACTATGAATACCAATACATGAGATGGACCACACTGCGGCAAGAGAAGAGCCAAACAGTGTCGGAGTTTACAAATACTTTCCATACCTTGCGCACCAAGCTGGGTATCAAAGACTCTGAGTGACATTTGGTTCTGAAATTCCATGGGGCTCTGTATAGGTACATCCAAACCAAAATGGATTTCCTAAAAACATCATCATTGGGAGCTTCCTATCGATATGTTTTCAAAATTGAGAAGAAATGTAGGCACCAGAACAAATGGGAGTTTGGTTCTGCAAATCCACAACAACCAAAGCATGATAAAGACAACCCTAACCAATAGCCTCTCGACAACCAATCCAAGACACCAGAAAATAAGGGTAAAGGAAAGATGAAGAATGACACTGGGAAGTGGTGCGACTTCCACAAAATCCCCTGGCACAACATTGATGACTGTCGCTCGAAAAAGTCATTGGTAGCCAAGTTCAAAGACAAGGAGTCGAACCCTGATTCAGAATCTGATCCAGAAAATATTGAAAATGGATAGGTCATAATGAAGACCCTACTGTTATTGTCATGACCGCAACAATTCAACTAGAAGAACCAATAGATTCTAAAGAGGGGGAGCGCATATTCCATTCACAGATGTGGGTGAAGGGGACCCCGTTGCATTTCATTCTTGATAGTGCCAGCCAGAAGAACCTCATCTTAGCTGAAGTCATCAAACAGTTGGGGTTGTCGAAAACACCACACCCACAACCATACAACATCAGATGGCTTCACCAGGGACAAGATCTTCATGTCAACTAGCAGTGTCGCCTGTCCTATGGAATCCAACCCTTCAAGGATGAAGTAGTGTGTGATGTTTAACCTCTTGATGTCTGTGATGTTGTTTTGGGCCAACCTTATATGTGGAAACATCATGTTGTTTATGAGTCTCGACCCCCTAGTGTCAATATTACTGTAGGGGGTCAGCTCTACAGGATACCAAAGGTAGTTCCGACTATTGTTCCACCAAAACAGTGCTACAAGGTAATCTCTCATACTGCAAAATTCATCCTCTTCACAGTTTGTTCAAAGGATGCACATAAGGCCACTACAACCAATGCAACCTTAATACCTTCTATCTAACAGAAGCAGATTGTAGAAGAGAAAGAAAATATTGTTTCTTTACCTACAATGGTGCCTACACAATGCCCTATCAAACCTAGAGACAACAGGTTGGTGGAACAGATTCAACCTCGCCAACAACAGGTTCGTGACAACCTTTCACGGACCAAGCAGTGCAACTTCTCCAACAAGGCACGCAACTCACCAAGATTCAGATTCAAAAAATGCTTTCCTCTCTTCCTCAGGCACTCAACGCAATGGAGACCATTGCTTCCTAAGGGGGGAGGATTGATCCAGGTGGATATAGGTGGCCACCCACCTGTTCCAAATTCCAAATGGCTCATCTTGACAGTTTCCAGTTCATCACGTTTCTCTGTAATGGGGAAATTTCTTTGTAATTGTGGGTTATGCACTTACAGGGTTGTCCTGAAGCCTTACACAACATCCAGGTGGATATCTGGTAGCCTCCCACCTATTCCAACTGGCTTATTTTGTAAGTTTTCATGTTAGTATATCTTTATGTACTTCTAGGGCCGTTTTGGGGTTCTAAACAGTGTTTTCTTGGTTTTCCATAGTTAAACTATAGGTGGAGTTAGATTTTGACGACATATGCATATTTCTCGAAAATACCTTTCCAATAGGCTATCACACACCTAAAAAAGAGATAATATGCAAAAGTTACGACCCCAAGAAGTTAATGTACTAACTTACGCCAACGGGGCCCACATGAATTTTGGCGCTTCATCTCCTACGGTTAGGTTCTTAGATGTCTAGGGTTTTGGCATTCATGTTTATCCTAAAAATGCCTTCAGAGCCTCATTGTAATTATCTTCTTGAAAATGAGTGTATCTGTCACATCTCTTCTCAGAGATAAAGTTGCCACCATTCTAGCGAGTCTTGCACTCTGTATTTTTACAATCTATGTACATTTCTTTCATTCATAGAAATCGTGTATTGCTATATTTCTCTGTTTCTGACAATTTTAATGTGTATTTCATTGTAATATCTCTTCTTTCATTTCATTCTGAAAATAATCCGGATCAACCTCCCTAGATAGGAGGGAGTGTTGATGTTACGGTAGTTGTGGGAGGTATTAACCTCCATGTGTAACCTTTGACTATAATGGAATATTCTTGAAGCAAGGGAAACCCTAAATAGATGTGTGAAAACCTTAGAAGACAAGTTTGCCCAGAAGAATAAATAATATTAGAATATTATCTTCCAGAAAGACAAGTCAGCTCCACAGGAAAAGGATAAACATAAAATATAATTACCATAAAGTCATGTCAGCCCAACCATAAAAGTCATTGGACATAGCTCATGTGTACACCTAGTTAGAGTGCAAGTCTTGTGTAGAGTTGCAATTGTAGTTGCAAGGAGGAATAAGGGCGTATGGTCATCTCTTGGTCTTGGTCTCTATCTAAGTGATATTCTTGGTGATATTCTTGGTGAAAATCTTGGTGATATTATTGGTAATACTCTTGGTGATATTCTTTCTAAGTATGGCGCAAGTTTGAGAGAGTAGTGCAGTTGCAGTTGTGTATGGTACTTGTTTTGTGGATATGGAGACTCTCTCTCTTGTGAGCTACCCTTGGAGAAGTAGTGCTCTACTTGTCTTGAGTTGTTAGCAGCTAGGGTTTATCTGTTGGTTCTAGTATGTCTTTCCAAAATAATTTTGTCAAAGGTTAAGCGGGGTGGCTTCGTGCCTATGGATGGGTGACAATAGAGATATTTTCTATGTTGAAAATGAGCACATCAAATATTTTAACATATCATTGGTTACCATGTGTCATATTTAGATAGGGTGGATAAGGTGCCATGTGTCATGATGTGATTTTTGAATAAAACTTAGGAAAAATACTAGTATGGGAGAATGAGGAGAAGGGGAGTAATGGCAGAGTGTGGGGTTTGTGAGGGTTGTCGGGTTTGTGATGGTATGATGGGTTTTAGGGTTGTGAGGTTATGGATCAGATGTGAATATGAACCCGCAGAGTAAGGAGTGGAGAGAGAAGTGGATGCGGAGGGTCACGAGGGTAGGGTGTATGGAGGGATAAGGGGCAGGAACCCCTCATAGGTGAGGGGAATAAGTAAAGAGATAAAAAATTTAAGTATAAAATATGGGAGGGTATAAGATATGAGAGAAAATGAAATTTAAGTATGGAATATGTGAGAATATGAGATATGGAATATGGGAGAATACAATATATGAGAGAGGAACAAATTTAAGTATGGGAATAAGAGAATAAGATAATTTCCAAGAGAATAAGAGAATTTCCAAGAAAATAAGTATAAGTGTGGTTCCAAGAATTAAGCATGGTTCCAAGAATTCCAAAAACATAAGTGTGGTTCCAAGACAATGATCGTGATTCCAAGAATTCTTAGTTCCAAGAAAAAATAGTTCTGTTGCACATGGAAAAAGTGTTCCTTGGGCGGTTGGAAAAAAATGTGGATATCTTGAGCATACGGACTTGGATTTTGAATCTGCAAAATGAATGACAAAGTTGAGATTGAGGGATACACCATGAACTGATGATCATTCAAAATTTCTTTCTTCTGGTATCAATTTTGTTTTATTCCAAGGGGTAGAAAATTGAGTTGACCAAATTTTTAACCAACAACTCCATAGTTGGATTTGTCAATGTCAAAGGTTTCTTTGCAACATGAGGACTCTTATTCTCCTCCAAATTATGGCTTCTCTTAGGGATTGGAATTTCCTTTTCTACCTTGAAATCTTCCTCAATCCCTCTTAACAAACATGGAAATTGATAAACAAGTAATGGTGGAATAAGATTCTGTAAATACATCTTGTGCTACTAGTCTAAATCCAATCAAAATTTTGTTTAAGATGGTGGTAAATCTTTGAGTTTGTTTGGGCTTCTTGTGAACAAAGGAGTGTATTTTCTTGTGGGGGGTTGTTGTCGTTTTTGATGCCTTATGCATTGGGGTATTTTCCATTCGCCACATGGACCCCTTGTATACTGAGTGGGGGTTTGTTGATAACACAAGTAAACGATTATCAGAAATGTATATCTCATCTCTTGTCACAATGAAGAATGTAGTGAAATGTGATACTTAGTGTGAATTGAAGAATTCCCTGAATCATTGAGTTTTTTAATGCAATTTGTGCCTGAGGCCTCAATCAAGGGAACATCTGTCCAAGTGATATGAAAATCATTAGACACCACTTATTTCCTTACCATATATACATGCAACATCTAACTTGATTTAAAATAATTTCCTGATCGTATTGAGGTGATTTGCAAAAAATTGATGATGTGCTTCTTATCCAAAAAACCCATAACCTGATGATTAATTTGTGGATTATTGAGTTGACACAACATAATATAAAAGATCTCTCTCTCTCTCTCTCTCTCTCTCTCTCTCTCTCTCTATATATATATATATATATATATATATATATATATATTGATGACACATATCACTTCATCTTCAAAGTCCCTTTAGATAACATGATTGTTCTCCATCATCTCAGAACACCAATTACATTACAACATGAGCTTACAAAAATACATTTTAATGGACTCTCTTTAATTCCACTGCTCAAAACAAGAAAATGAGTTCACCATTAGAATCCTTGCGAAATTTTGAGAAAGTTGACTATAAAGTCGACCAAATTCCACAGGATCTCAATTAAACCCTTTTTACACGCCAAAAGATGCATTATGGTGCTCATTAATGGAAATATGGACTAAGACTTTTACAAATGACCTATGGTTATAAAATATACATCAAATTCATGATCCTTGCTAAAAATCGTGAAAATGACTATAAATTTGCCTAGGTGATATTAATATACCTCATGGCACACTTTATGAGACAAACCATAGATAAGTTTTCCTTACATGTACTTCGTGATAGGCTGTACAACCTCGGGTTATGTGCCTTGCATCAGGATCTATTCCCTCGGTCTATGTGAAAACATGGGAATGTGTGCAGGTCTTAGGATTTGCACCCATATATAGGTCACGACCCCAAACCTCCAACCGAAAACATGTGAATCTTAAAGCTAAGTTTAGGGGAATCCCTATAACATCCAGCACCAATGATGCATTGGTTAAAAATGTGGCTAAGTTTGGCGGAGGTCGTGGGTTCAATTCCCGGGTCGAGGGATTAGGCCATCGACCCTTTTAAACCCCATTTAATACACCACATGACTTCAAATAAAACTCGCTCCATGTATAGGTTAAGACTCATGTGATAGCACGATGGTAGTGGAGGCTTGGTAAAGATTATGGAGGTTGTGGGTTCGACCCCCGTTGACTCCATAAATGTTGATAAACCAAAATGACCATAATGGCTAATGGGAGGTTGTCACATGGCAACCTCTCATTGGCTCCCTTGTGCCACATGTCAACAACTGATTATTCCACTTGGATATACGATATGTCCAGTCACCTGCCAACCACGTGTCGCCTTGTGAGGTCACCATGTCACATGTAACATAGCTACCAACTTAACGAGAACTCTATGGAGTTCTCGTTTTTTGGGGGGTCAAGTTTTTTACCCCATTTTTAAAAATGGTGCTACCGGTAGCACCCCCCTCCCTTTTTAGGTGTTATTTTGATATTTTAAATTTTTTGATACATAAGGTTTCGAATTTGTTTTTTTAAATGCTTGTTTTTTCATTTATTTTCAAATTGTTCAATTTTTTTTTCTTTTTTCTTTTTTCTCAACGGTTTTTTCATTTATTTTCAAACTTTTCTATTTATTTATTTTTTTATTCAATGGTGTTTTTAATCATATTTCCATGCTTCATCCAATGTTAAAAATGTTGTACACCATTTATTTTTTTTAAATTAAGATTTTTCATATAATTATGTGTCCTTAATTAAGTTATTGTTCCATATATTTTAAATATAGTGAAAAATATCGTTTTTAACACATTTTATTTTACCTTACTTCAATACATAGTAAATAATTGTAGTTAAATAAATAACACTATTTTTAAATATTTAGCAAAAAAATATAATTCATTTTTTTGGATCAATTAAAAACTAAAAAATATAAGAAAACAAACAGAATTGAAATTTAAAAAACAAAAACATTTAAAAAACAAATTTATATGAGAAAAAACCATTGAAGAAAAATCTAAAAAACTAAAGAGGAAAAGAAAACCATAAAATTATATATATATATATATATATATAAAGTAAGAGAAAATAAGAAAAAAAAAATAAGAAAACGGTAAAAAAAATAAAATTATAGCCCAAAAAAACTTTTAAAAGGTGAAAAAAAACCCAAAAAATTAAAAACATATACACAAAAACCCCAAATTAAAAAGCCTAAAATAAAAAATTTAATATAAAATTTAAAAAAATTAACAAAAATAAGTTGAAAAACCTTAAAACTAGAACAAAAATTTTAAATTTATATCACAAACCTTAAAAAATAAAATTTACACAAAAACAAATTCATAAATATATAAACATATTGTATAATGTTATATTATAACCTATAACATATCCACGGGACCTGAGCCATAACATTGTTATAATATAACATTGTTATATTATAACAATGTTATAATATAACAATGTTATATTATAACCTATAACATATCCACGGGACCTGGGCCAGGCCCGTAGGGGGTTAGCGCCATGTCGACATCAGCCCCCTCCCCCTGGCCCAGGTCCCATGGATATGTTATATGTTATATTATAACAATGTTATAATATAACATTGTTATAATATAACATTGTAACATTATTAACATATTATATAGTTACATATTTATTTTCAAAAAAAAATTTAAATAAATCTGTAGCTTATGTAATATTAGTGTTTTTGTTAAAAAAAAAATTATTTTATATGCTTTTTTTTTAATATTTTATTGAATTTTGATTATTTTTTAGTTCTTTTTTCTCATTTTATTTTTCTTTTTTTAAGTTTGAAGAGATTTTTTGCTCTTCTTTTTAACAAAAAAAACTTATTTTTGTTTTTTAAATTATTGTTTATTTTAAAAAAAAATCATTTCTTTCTAGTTTTTCTTTGTTTTTCAACATTTTGTTAATTTTTTTTTTTAATTTGAGTTTTGAATATATTTTTTTAAATGTGTTTTTGTCTTCATTAAAAACAAATATATATGTGAAGATTTTTTCCTTTCTCTTTATTTATTTTTTAATGTAAATCTAAGAAAAAAAAAAGAGTTAGTAAATAATTTTTCAAGTGACCATTTAGGATCCAATTTTGGGTTTTCTATTTGTGTAGGGATTTGTTGTCAAGGCCACAGTTTCAATTACGTCGTAATTAGCTGCAATTTTAACGTTTAGGAAAAACATTTTTCTTTAGGTAGCATCACGTTTTTATTTAGGTGTTGATTTTAAGGTTTTTCTAAGCAACTATTTTATGTTTTAAGGCCATGCTTGAAAAAAGTTGTAATTTTGACCCGGTTAGAAAAATTGGTGCTATCGATAGCTCCACTTTTTGATTTCGGGGTTGATTTTAAATTTTTTTGAGCAACCATTTGATCCTTTAATCTCATGCTTGAAAAAAGTTGTAATTTTGACTCGGTTACAAAAAATGGTGCTACCGATAGCATCGCCTTTTTATTTGGGGGTTGATTTTAAAGTTTTTTTGAGCAACTATTTGATAATTTAAGCCCATGCTTGAAAAAAGTTGTAATTTTGACCCGATTACAAAAAGTGGTGCTATTGGTAGCACCACTTTTTGATTTGGGGGTTGGTTTTCATGTTTTTTATGCAAAAATATGGGTTTTAAGGGCTAGAGTTCTCGTTTTGAGAAACCTCCAACCGAAAACATGGGAAACTTAAAGCTAAGTTTAGGGGAATCCCTGTAACATCCAGCACCAATGACACATTGGTTAAAAATGTGGCTAAGTTTGGTGGAGGTCATGGGTTCCATTCCCATCGACCACTGCTCTTTTCATTGTTTTGTTATTATATATATAGAGTAAAGTTTGGTGGCATATAGTTATGTGATGGTATATTTCGTTAAGCCCCCCGCGGGATATGTGTTGGTTACATTACATTGCATTAAACCAGGGTCGAGGGATTAGGCCATCGACCCTTTTAAACCCCATTTAATACACCACGTGACTTCAAATAAAAATCACTCTATGTATAGGTTAAGAATCATGTGATGGCACGATGGTAGTGGAGGCTTGGTAAAGATTATGGAGGTTGCGGGTTCGACCCCCGTCAACTCCATAAATTTTGATAAACCAAAATGACCATAATGGCCAATGGGAGGTTGCCACATGACAACCTCTCATTGGCTCCCTTGTGCCACATGTCAACAATTGATTATTCCACTTGGATATACGATCTGTTCAGTCACCTGCCAACCACGTGTCTCCTTGTGAGGTCACCATGTCACATGTATGGTCATGTTCCATGCCACCTGTATGGTCATAGAGTCTATGCCACATCACATGTATGGTCATATGGTTTATGCCACATGTCACCCTTGCAGTGGTGAAAAATGTCACCTTTAACTTTTTCCCTTTGACTTTTTACTTGTTGACCAAACTTTAACTAGCCATATCGTTTGCATACAAACCCTGTTTGAGGCAATTTTTGTGTTGTTGGAAAGTTATTGTCGAGCTATACACAATTATGTCATTTTCTTGGTCATTTGAGATGGTCGAATTTTGAGCTTTTATGGATCCCCTGGGACCTCTGTGAGCATTCTAGATCCTCCTGGACCTCTATGAACATTCCTTAGATCCTGCTAGATCACCAAGCATTGCATCAAATACACACATGCTCCCTGAAAGGCATTGGGGAGGAGTATATATGGTTCTTCATTCCCAACATGGTGTGGTTGGATGAAATACATGCCATGTTCTGTGCCTTATGTCAGCAAGCGATGGTCATGTCCCCTTGGTTGGGTGATTCGATGTTTGTCGATGCAGGGTGTGTGGGGCATTGCAGGAACTTGGTTTGACCAATGTCTTTCCATATCGGTGTATGGTTTTGGATTCAACTTGCGATCCCAACTTGGGAGAGGGTACCCGATGAGTTTAAGAACAAAGTTGTGAGAGTTCTTTCATCACCAAATTTAGTTATAAATGTGGTTTCAAAGTCATTGTAGAACTAGCCTCTAAATTAAAGTACCATGAAAAAACTTTATTTCAAATGTGTAGGGAAATAAATGAAAAACCACATCTTCATCCCATACTTTGAGTAGGAAAATAGCTAACATGAATTTCTTGGCATGGTCTTCAAGAGGTCCTAATTTGTGTAGATCATATTTGGGAAGTAGACTATTACCATTCTTAGGTAATTCATGGGACTTATTGGGTATGTTTAATGCATCTGGTTTCTCTCGTGCATTTGATTCTGATTT
>JASDQU010587539.1:24815-49069 GCA_032191745.1 Picea mariana | reverse complement strand
TTCTCTGCATTTACTTCACCATCATATATGGGCAACTCAAATTTAACATCAAGTTTTAACAATGGCATTCCATTCTTATTCTTATGAACATTTTTCTTTCCATTAGATTTAGAACTTGAACTTGAAGAAGAAGGAGGTGATGATGGAGGTGAAGGAGGAATTTGAGGATGCTCCTCTTCCTCTTCACTTTTTCCCTTTGAATATTCACCCAAAACTGGTCTCTTTCGTTCCAAGTAATCCTCGTACAAAACTTTCACCATCTCTGACATAGCAAGGAAAGTTTTCCGGAACTCTTTCTCATCCTAAGAAAGCCCTTCTTCCGATGCCATCTTCTCGCTGTGAGAAGCTCTCTTTATCAATCCAATTAATGGATTCTCTGCAACAAGCTCACCTTCACCATGTTGTAGCTTTTCCCTGGTTAACATGCAAAACTCAAATCCAAACGTCAACTAGCTCTGATACCAATTGATCCGTCAAGATCTTTTAATGACTGTGGTTGAGTTTTTAATTGCATGCGTTAATTATACAATTGAGAAGATTAATGAAAGAATGAGGAAATAAGAGGAATTATGATAGCCATATACACATATGTAGATCTTAAATGAAGTAATAAACAACAAACCATAGCAAGAGAATTGATAACGGAGTTCGGCACAACATTGCCTACGTCTCCTGGCCTTTGTCTCTATGGGGGAAGCTTTTTTATTTCTATTCAAAAGCTCAAAAGTACATCACAGAAATGCCAATTTTCTACAAGACTAATCTGGTCATGTTCTTCCACATCTCTAGAACCCAGCAAAAAAAACAGCACGCAAAACGGATGACGGAGCTCCCAGAAATGGCCCGCAAGCGTCTGCTCCTCAATAGCTTCCCTGCATAAAAATGGATTTGGCTTGGCTTCCCTTCATCATAACTCTTCTCTGACTATCCTTCATGGCCTCAAATAGGCCTGGTTTTTATAGATCTGAAGTTGGTTATCCATCCCCAACTTCCTCCCAAAATTTGGGCTCCAAAAATGCCCAATATCTCCCAAAAATGGATAAAATCCTCAATTAACAGGCTTAAAATCAATAAAAAGTCCAAACTATCGCATAAAAAACCACTTCTGTTTCAATAATAGGGCACAGCCCCCTTTTGGTGCGCTCTTGGTCATATGGGAGGCGGCAATGTGGCCAGACGCTCCACCTATTGTTCGCTAGCCCCCCTGTCTAGGCTGGCTCCTGGTTCTGTGGCGCGTGGATAAGGCCACGGGCTAACAACCTGATCCCTGAGGGATAGCCCCCCCACTTCGTCTTGGTGGTTACATGGTTGCACCGAAGTCCAAGAGATAGGCCCTATCCCATACTCCACGCATTTTGGCTCCTGGTTCTCGTGGCGGTCACATCGCATGTTAAGTGCCGAGGGCTGGGGCTAAGCCCCAACCCTTTCCCCCCTCCGAATACCGATTCAATCAAATTCAAATGTAATTTTTTCCATATGACTATTAAGCACCACCAGTGGAGCAGGTGGTTAGCCCAGTCCTACCAGTCTGTAGTGCAGAGGAGGTTTGGGGTTCGACTCTGGTAGAGTCCATAAAATTTTGCATAACCCGAAAGCCAACCACAGGGTGCCACGTGGTAGCCCATGACTGGGCCACGTGGCACCTCCACTACCAATCAAAAACTGCCACTTGTCAAACACTGATTCATCCACCTATCTATCGAGGTGTCTGCCCAGTCAGCAATCGTACCACCACGCCATCATGCCACATCATCCTGTGCCATGTGTCACCCTTACAGTGGTGACACGTGTCACCCTCTGACTAGTCCAACTGTACCTATCGTACTCCCTATCACCTACCACGTGCCTTCTCCAAGAGCTGCCATGTCATCTATATGGTCGTATGGCCTGTACAGTCAGCCTGCCACGTGGACTGTATGGACTGTACAGTCACCCATTTTTTTTGCTTGTTTGGGTTTTCAGACAGAATGCGATATCTTTTGCATATGAAGCCTGTTTGACGAAGTAAGTATATGGATGTAATCAAGAAGACGAGATGGACTCAATCGCATTGGTTTCGTCGGATTCTGAGAACTTTCATTTTTGAGCCTTTTTGAGCCCTGTCAGGCTCCTGGATCCGATTCTAGATCATCGGGTGACCCTAGGGGGAAATGAGATGGAAAGTGATACTTATTAAGAGATGGCCCTATAGGTCTGGCTACTAAGTGGAGAGTGTCTTAACAATGATATTCATAGGTAGTTTATGGTTGCCAAGTGTTTGAGTGCCTGCGAAAGATGGTTGTACCTACTGAGACACAAGAAAAAAAAAGATAACAATTGGACAATCCAATGGAAAAGAAAGTTAATCTTGTTGTCCATATTTTCAACAGTCAACAAAAATGTGTATCAACAAGTAAAATAGCTATTTACTATGTGTTTAACCATCGAAATTATCAAATAATTATTGGACAATGAAGTACTAAAACAATAGATAACTTTCCAATATTAAGCATGAAATTTGATGGTAAATTAGGGCTTTCAAATGACATTATCATCAAATTTTTAGGGAATCCTTATGGATGTAGTAAAAAAATGCTACAACATCAAGTTCCAACCATAAAAATCAACAAGTAAACCATAAAATACATAGCCCATAACTAGTAGAACAATAATCTAGGTTTAGAAGTCAATTTCCACGGTTGAAAAGTGAGTAAATGAAGATAGAAAGTGAAGTTTTTTTCAACCCTAATGGTTGTAGCATTAAATTTATTGCATCAATAAAATCCTTGGATAAAAGAGGATGCCCTTAGGGAACAATAAATCTTATAACATGTAGAAAAGATTCCAAATTAAACAATTTTGATATCTCTTAATTCTACATATCCCAATGCAATTATTTTATTTCTAAAATGAAATAGATTAGTGCATTTAACTATTGGGTTATGGAATATTTAAAAATTAAAGGGCTAGTAGTGCTACTTCCTTCAGGGTGTAATCCCTTTTACTCCCCAAGGCAAGCAAGGCTAGCTAAGGAAAACCCTAGGAAGGTGTAAACCCTTTTACTCATCCTAGTATTCCTTTATGAAAAAAATGATTCCAAGGAAAATATGATGGGCATAGTGGGGTTTTATTCTCTTATACTCACCAAAATATCATAAAATTAACCTTGCAACTAAGAAAATAAGCAATAACATGAAATATTCCTTACCTAGTCCAAGAATTAACAAGATAAACAAGATAGTGCCTTACTTCTTCATCCAATATCCAAACAAAACCATAGCAAGAGATAGTAGCAAGAGAGAGAGACAAAATTTCCCACGTAGGGCACAAATTTTATCCAAGAATCCTCTCCAAGATGGGAGAGTTATGATCTAAAAATGAAATGAAATGATATTTGTTTATACAAATCCTACTACAAGTGTTTGTCCACTTAATTTAGGGTAAACCACACATTAAGGAGGAAACAACCCTTAATTTTCCCCTTTACATTATGAAATTCAAATTTATCTTTAAAAATGCAGAATGGAAACCCTAATGTGACATCATCCCTCTTCTAGGGTGACATTTCGACACTTTTGCAAGTCATTGGAGTGGAAAGGGGAAATCATTGGATATTATAGGGCCTCCCTCTCATGTGCTAGGAATTTCTCCTCCATGTCAAAACATCTTCCATTAAAACATGCCAAGTGTCAAGCATAACCAACACCACCACCACAACCCTATCCCTAGGGTGACATCAACCTTCTCAAAAGTGATGTTTTAGCCTCAATAGAAAATCATTGGGATAAAAAAGGGTTGGTTTAGGTATTCCATGGTATATCCTCAGGCCTCCGAAGGATATCATCATCATCTACTGTGTGGGAAATGGTATCCAAGCTATGGGCTTCAAGCCACAAGGAAGACCAAGCTAGGCTTGTTCTTCCAAATCTATCCACCAACTAGGTCATGTAAAGATAATGAATGTGATCTCCAAGGATCTCAATTCAAATGCATCATGATAAGTAAATAAAATCAATAAAACATCCATCTAAGAATGTACATCCAAAACACGTCATCAAAACAAACAAGTGCTTAAAGACCCTATGCAATTTTCCAAGTTTAGGAATGGGAGGGTTGATAAGTGACCTATTGGGTGAATCATACCTCAAGTTTAGGAGTGTTTCCCAAGTGGACCCCTCTCTAAGACATGTGGATGAAGTGACATGGATGGGTAAAATACTCTTGGGCATGGGGTCATGACATACAAGGGATCATAGTATCTCATTTATGTGAGCGATGGTGTGTTGCACCTTCGTTTTCAATGCAACTTTTTTCCAAGCCCATTTATTTCCTTTTGTCCTTTTAAGATGTTTCCAAGTTGAAGACAATGTGGGGCTTCTCCCTAAGAATGAAAAAAAATTCCCACCTTTACTCTACCTTAGTAACATCATGCTTCCCCAAGTTTAATTCATGTGTGGGGCTTCTACCTAAGCATGAAAAACCAGGCCCACACATGTTCCACCTTGGTTTGAATTTCACATTAGTTATTTTTTACGGGTCCCATCAGTTTCTTATGAAAGAAATTTAATTGTCCTAGGGATCCTTAGGTGAGAATATATAAGGTTCATGATTGGATTTTATCTTTTTCTAGCTACAATCCTTTGGGTCTTCAACCCCTTCTTCCCATGAAATGAAAAATGATCCCTTCTTGGGTCAGTTCACCCGAAAATCCCAAACGATAAGGAGAAGAGGGGATGAATTATGGAAAGTGACAAGTATGGTCGGGAATGAGATGATGAATCATCAATAGGACCTCCTAGTAGCACACCTATCCCTAAGGGTGACCCACTAACTGGGGCATAATGTTAGCCACCAAATTGAAACAAGGAAAAGAGAATAATTTCCAAGCAGACATTACATAATAAAAAATAATTTAAAATGCAACAAACGCAAATGCCTCAAATATTGAAAAGACACTCAGCGTAATACTTGACTTGTACCTCATGGAGAAATACCCAATGTCTTTTGGAAGCCATGTGATGTGGTGGATACCCTCATGATGAACCTAGAAATGTGGTGGTGAAGTGGGTCTCTATCTGTGCAAGTTGACATTGTTGGTCAAGCTATCTCTCAGTACTCCATGTCTGCAACCTAAGGGCCTCAAGATAGCATCTCCTTAGTTATACCCAAGAGTTGGGGATAGCATATAGCTCCTACTTGGGGACATGTACTCACCACAGAGTGCATTAGAACCACAAAATCTCCTAGCTCACATGTGCCTACACTAAAACATAAAACTATAAAATCTAGGGTGGTTCTATCACCCCTTGTCCATATATATAAAATGTCAAACATCTAATCTAGAAATAAAAATTTTCATTTTTCATATATATATGACAAAATGAGAAGCATGTAAATAAATAATTCAATTAGATCAAAATTAAAATCAAATATAAAATGAAATTAAAATTGTTGATTAATTGGGTTGGTTGTCATTGATGTCAACCCTTGAAGAAAGTTCGATAGTGAATTCCGGTATCACAAAGGTTTGGGTAATGGACCTAAGTTTGTTTGATGGATAATGGTGTGAGTTTTGATATATATTTAGGTAAGACTATTCTATATGTATAGTACATGTCATTCCATTTTCGGTGGTATGTGGAACATCAAATAACTCCTCACGGTTAGAGAGTTATGGCAATGTAAAGTTGGAGAACCCTCATGAGTCATCTAGAAGCCCCAAAAGGTCAAAGTGGTCAAAGTGGTTACAAAGAATAATGTATTTAAATAATAAAGTGAAGTGATGAGTGTACTATAATTCAAATTGGATACAAAATAAATGATTTAAATAATAAAGTTAATGGATAAATTACTAAGTGGACAAGTGGTTAGAAGTGGGTTAGCCCTAAAATAAGGAAAGTGGGTTAAGATAGTTAAAAGGTAATTTAAATAATAAAGTGAAGTGATGAGTGTACTATAATTCAAAGTAGATACAAAATAAATTATTTGAATAATAAAGTTAATGGATAAATTACTAAGTGGACAAGTGGTTAGAAGTGGGTTAGCCCTTAAATAAGGAAAGTGGGTTAAAATGGTTACAAGGTAACCCCTTGAGGAAGCTACATCAAAGTATAAATAAGAGACAAGGTTCTCTCATTTTTAATCACACTTGATCATATTGAATATCTACAAGTGAATAAGATAACCAAAGGATATCTAAGCTAAATTTCAAAGGGACGGTGAAGTAAAGAAGGTCAAAATTCAAGGGAGGATAGATTCTTTTGATGATGTTTTCTAAGGTATGTTATTTACAGGTCATCTCACCATTTTCGAAATAAATTTTTTTATAGAATGATTCAGACCGTGAAATTGGGATTCCATTGATAAAACATATAAAAGTAGTTGTGATAAAAATTTCAGCTTGTGGGTCATTGTATTTTTGGATTGACACTCCGTGGAAAATAGGGTTTGTGGTTAGTCCCGAAACTAGTCTAAAACAGGTGTTTTGGGTAAAAATGTCATAAATTATTCATAAAAGATATAAATTCAGTAAGACCAAATGTATCGGTTAGAGTACAGTCTATAGTATTATGTGGACCATTTTTAGATCCATACAACAAATATTCCATGCGGGGCACACTCTACAAGTTCACTCTCTAGAATAATCTAGAATTCAACAAGGTATGCCATTTTTGTTATAACTCCTTTTATGAGAGGTTTCAAGTAGTAAAATATGGAGGAATTGCATAAAAGACACTGAAAAATATTGTGTACCATTTTTATATCTTTATTCATTACAGGTACATAGTTATGATTATTGCAATTTAGGGTTGTTGACTAATCCAAAATTAGTCATGTGAGACTAAAGTAAAGTTTGATGAAAAGGCTAGTCTCTTGTTGTTAAATTTAAGGAAGGTTTGTAGGTATGTGATCATATACACCAGGCATGTTACAGAGTTACAAATCAGATCTATATGATTAAATTTATGAGCTATTTTTGGTTGAGGTATGTTACAAATAGAGGTTGTATAACAGTGAGGTTATGACACATGGTTTGATGTAATGGTTTATGGTATTTGGTTGCTAGAGAAATTTTTGATGGTTAAATTGGTATATGTATTTGGTATATGGTTGAGGTACATGTTGGGTACATGGTTGAGACAAGTAGTTGATGAGTTGGCACATACATGAGGTGTATAGTTGATGATGTTGGTACACCTTGATGAGTAGTTGATGCATGATTGGTACATACTTGGTACATGGTTGGAGGCACTTGTTAGTAGTATTGTTGACACATGGTTTATGGATGATGTAGCATACTTGTCATGGTATACTATTAGAAGCACATATTGATCTTGGTGATGATTATGAGTTGTTGTGTAATGCTTGGGTGATGCACATCTTGGTGATATTGTGTATATGGTTGAGATTTGTCTTGGTTATTGATCTTGGGGAGTAGATCTGATTTGGTTGATAAGATTGATGAGATAGGTTGTTGTGATAGGTTGTTTGTACAAGTTATTGTGACAGGTTATTTTTATAGGTTTGGTGCATGTTTGATGCATTTTTTTATGGTACAAGTTGAGGTACATTTTGATGTATAGTACATGTTGGCACATGTTATTGCTACAGGTTGTTTGGTGCAGGTTGATTGGTATAGGTTTATAGCATTATATATCACAATTATAGTGTGACAGTGGTTTTATCATTATACTTATATTTTAGGGAGGTTGGATGGGGTAAGGATAAGTGGTTGTAGCCACCTTCCGGTTGTATCCCAGGAACATAGGGGGTTGTAGCCTCCTTCTAGTTATAGCTAGAGAATTGGGTAGTTGGATCTTCCTTCAGGTTGTAGCCTAAGAAACTAGGGGGTTGGATCCTCCTTCAAGTTGCAGCTGGAAAACAAGGGAAGTTGGTGCTTCCAATGAATGTAATTCTTAAAGACATATAAAAAAAATCATTTCGTGGTTTTCTCCCGCTTTGGGTTTCCACATAAAAACAATGGTGTACTATGTATGTGTATGATTGCTCATTTTTTCATTGTTTATTTACTCTACAACTATTGGATGATAATGCTAAATTGATATAACACTTTCATTTTATGGTTAAAAAGGATTAAATTGATATATTACTAATTCACCTCCCTCTCAGTAATCCAACAAAAATACCATGAGAAATCAATATGAAAATTCAAGAAATCAAGATGAACTACCTAATTACATGGGGCCTTGGGCCCCTGAAGATCAAGTGATAGGTGATGTCATATGAAGTCATACAACTAGTGCAACCATCTATTCAACATTCCATCAAGGTATCTCCTTGTGTGCTTAATCATGTGAAACAACAAAGATAATTTCAACACATAATAATCATGAGCATAAATAAACATATAATCAATAATGAAATAAAAATCATGGAGATGGGTGGGAGGGAATAAATCTTTTTGAAAAGAGTAGCCATAATTCTGATCATCCCAAAAATCTTGCCTAAGAGGATAGCCACAAGCTCGACCAATCCATGTCTAAAGAGGGCTTCCATATGTAGATGGTGGCTCATCTTCATCCCCATTAGCATGATAATTTCTTCCTGAAGACTAATAAGACATGAGAGATCCCAATAATACCCCATGATTTCCCTAAGAAGAAGAAATTAGGTAAGGGACAGGATCACGTCTAGAAAAATGTTGCCTCTTCATTTGTGAATCCTCGTAAAAATATCCAAGATGAAAAAACATTATCTTTGTAGAGTGAGTCTTTTATTCTTCTGGGATGGCCACATCTAGGTTTTCATATAAAATTGAGGATGAAGTTGGTTGAAATTCCTCATGGAACAATTCTACATCCCCAAGAGGATCTACATCATGACTCCCAAGGGATGACTAAAAATCACCCTGAAAATGCTACGATAGGTCATCCTCGAATGGAAGAAACAAATATGTAACCATGTAAACATTGAGCTACCAAACATCTAAGTCATATGCAAGATAAGGCCATTTTCCTCAATATTCCAAATCAATCCTTTTTGCATGACAGCCACCATCAATGTCGTAAATGGGGTCTCCATAAAAATGAGACAACCAATATCTCATCTACGTCTCAGAGTATGTATGAAAGTGTGTATATTTTCATCAACCATATCCAATGGTTCTTTCATAAGACCATCAATATGACTGAAAATTACCATCTCTTTATCTTTGTGTGCAGGAAGAATAGAGGCTGGGGAGACTTCAACTAGATCTTAACATTCTTCATCATTTAGATCATTTTCTTTTTCAACTTCATGTACAGGAGGAGAGTAAGGTTGGAAAACCTCAAATTAATCAAGTGGGAGAAAATATAACGAGGTCTCAAAAGGATTCTCAACATGTTTCACCTCATCATAATTGTTCTCTCTTTACGTACATGCTCCTCAATCGCCTCTTCATCAAAAGAGGCTTGATTGTTAATACATAGCACTTTGTTTTATTTTCTTGAAAAATAATTGTTGCATCCAAGGGATTCTATAATACTTATTTTCTTCTAAAGTCATGGAATAAAGTATCATCAATGTCTTCAAAAGGGTCACAAGTCATCATGTTCTTGTCTTGATGCGTAGGAGGAACCAAGGCCTGGATGTCTTCATCGAATTTCTCGTTTGGGTCTTCAACATGAGAAACTTAATCAAGATCTTCTTGGTGATTAAATTTCTTCATATATTTCTCCTTCAATAATTTCTTCATCATCAAGGGCTATTGTTTTGATATATTTTTGAAATAACTCTTTCACACAATTCAACAGTTTCTTGACATTCTTTTCCATTTCCATTTGTAAAAGTTCCTTCCTCGAGGCATGAAAAGTTTTGGACAAGGGTTCATCCCATGGTGCCATAATTCCATTGACTGAAAATACACCTCAACAGAGTCACCATATGAGATCAAGGCTCATCAAAGGATGGAAAGGGGGAAAGAAGGAAAGGTGGAGTCACCATATGAGCTTTAAGAGGAGATCATCAAGTGTGGAAGGGGAACATCCTTCAAGTGGAGTCTCTAGGAAAGAGAGGGGTAAAGGATTTGGTATGGTAGGTTTCCAAAGTGTCATTAGGGAATGCAAGAGGATTCAAAATACTCCCCAACAAAAATGCCAAAATGTTATCACGTAAATTGTAGTTTGGTCAAAGCCCGACCCATTCCACTGGATGGTGATAATGGTGGGAGAGATTACCCACTATCACCTCAAATAAACCCTCCCTTTCTACTGTAAAAGAAAAATACAACACAAGTGGGAGTCTCAGGTTAACCTAGGGGGAAATGAGATGGCAAGTGATACTTATGAAGAGATGCCCCTATAGGCCAGGTTACTAAGTGGAGAGTGCTTTAACATTGATATTCAAAGATAGTTTATGGTTTCCAAGTGTTTGAGTACCTGTAAAATATGGTTGTACGTACCTAGACACAAGAAAATGAAATACACTAACTAGAAAATCCAATGGACAAGGAAGGTAAGCTTTTTGTCCCTATTTGTAGTAGTCAACAGAAATATATATAAGCAAGTAAAATAGCTAGTTAATGTGTGTTTAACCATAAAAATTATCAAATAATTATGGAACAATGAAGTACTAAAACAATAGATAACTTTCCAATATTAAGCATGAACTTTGATGGTAAATTAGGGATTCCAAATGAAGTTATCAACAAAGTGTTAGGGAAGCCTTATGAATGTAGCAAAAAATTTATACAACAGCAATTTCCAACCATAAAATCTACAAGTAAATCTTCAAAAAGATAGCCCATAATCAATAGAACAATAATCTAGGGTTAGAAGTCAATTTCCATGGTTGAAAAGTGAGTAAATGATTACAAAAAGTGAAAGTTTTTGTAGCCCTAATGGCCCCATAATCAAATTTATCGAAACAATGAAATCCTTGGCTAAAATAGGATGCCCTTAGGGCACAAGAAACCTTTTAACGTGTAGAAAATATTCCAACTTAAACAATTTTGATATCTCGTAATTCTACATATCCCAATGCAATGATTTTATTTCTCCAATGCAAGATATTAGTGCCTTTAATTTTATTTTTTATGGAGTCTTTAAAAATGAAAGTGTTATTTTTGCTACTTCCTTGGGGTTGTAAGCCCTTTTACTCCCCAAGGAAAGCAAAACTAGCTAAGGAAAACCTTAGGAGGGTGTAAACCCTTTTAATCCTCCTAGTATTCCTTTATCAAATAAATTATTCCAAGAAAACTATGATGGGATTAGTGGGGTTTTATGCCCTTATACTACCCAAAATATTATCAAATTAACCTTGTGACCAAGAAAAGAATAAATAACATGAAAATTTCCTTACCTAATCCAAGCATTAACAATATAAACTCCTTTTAACCAAGAAAATCCACGATAAAAGTAAGAAATATCCTCCAAGAAATATATAACCTTACTTGTTCATCTAATAGCCAAACAAAACCATAGCAAGAGATAGTAGAAATAGATATAGAAAAAATTTCCCAAGTAGGGCATAAATTTCAGCCAAGAATCCTCTCTAAGATGGGAGAGTTATGATCTAAAAATGAAATGAAATGATCTTTATTTATTAAAATATTAATACAAGTATTTGTCCACTTAATTTAGGGTAAACCAAAAAGTAAGTGGGAAACAACCCTTACTTTTCCCCTTTACATTATAAAATTCAAATTTAACTTTTAAAATGCACAATAGAAACCCTAATTTGACACCATCCCTCTTTGAGGGTGTCGTTTCGACACTATTGGAATTTGTTGGAGTGGAAAGGGAAAATTTTTGGGCCTTATAGGTCCTCCCTCTCATGAACTAGGCCTTTATCCTCCAATTCAAAACCTCTTCCATCAAAAAATTCCAATTTGCAAGAAACAATAACACCACCAACACAACCCTATCCCTAGGGTGACATCAACCTCCTCAAAAGTGACATTTTATCCTCAATAAAAAAAAAAATGAGATAGAAAAGGGATGGGTTAGGTATTCCATGGTATCTCCTTAGGCCTCTAAAGGATATAATCATAATCTATTGTGTGGGCCATGGTATCCAACCTGTGGGATTCAAGCCTCAAGGAAGCCCAAGATAGTCTTGTTCTTCCAAATATGTACATGGCACCAACTAGGTCTTGGAAAGACAATGAACGTGACCTCCAAGGATCTCAATTCAAATGCATAATGATAAGTAAATCAAATCAGTAAAAGAGCCATCTAAGGATGTACATCGAAACCACCTCATCAAAATAAACAAGTGCTTAAATACCCTATGCAATTTTCCAATTTTAGGAATGAGAGGGTTGACAAGTGACCTATTGGGTGAATTGTACCTCAAGTTTAGGAGAATTTCCCAAGTGGAACCCGCTAAGACATGTGGATGAAGTGACATGGCTGGGGGAAAGAAACTTTGGCATGGGATTCATGACATACAAGGTATCGTAGTATCTCATTTATGGGTGCCTTCGTAGAGGGTTTTTTGCACCTTCATTTTCAATGCAACCTCTTTCCAAGCCCATTTAATGCCATTTTTTCTTTTAAGATGTTTCCAAGTTGAAGCCAAGGTGGGGATTCTACCTAAGCATGGAAAAAAATGACCACATTGAGTATACCTTAATCACATCATGCTTTCCCAAGTTGAAGTTATGTGTGGAGCTTCTACCTAAGCATGAAAAACAGTGCCCACACATGCTCCACCTTGGTTGGCATTTTGCATTAGTTATTTTTTACGGGTTTGTTGTGACATGCACTATAACAGCCGATTTTTCATTTGATCTTGTTTACCTCCCTAAAAAAAGAGCCCCTTATTTTTTGAGCCTAAGAAAAATCCTCATAAGTCTTCCTATCCATCTCAATATCCTTTTGATAACTCATGTTTCACTTGGAAAAATGATCAATACTTGGTGTTACAATCCAAATTTGAAATCGACGAAGTTACCTGAAACTCCTCCAAACATTTTGGAGGAGTTATTTCAAACTCCTTCGAACAGTTCAAAAGAGTTCATATATTTTTCTCCTATATGCAACTTTATCATGAGAGTTAGGAGAAACTCATTTGAACAGTTCAGAGGAGTTATTTTCAATGCCTATGAATAGTTTAGAGAGGTTACTCTCTTAGCTTCTGAACTAATCAGAGAACTTTCTCTTCATCCCTCTGATCAAACTGAAGCCAACCACTGCATTTAATGCCATAAATGATTGTTTGGATATATAAATGCAATGGGGTTAGGTTTAGTTTTATCCTACCATTTTCAAGTGGACGAGGAAACCTGAGGTTAAGCATGCCGATATGAACTCCATTTGAATATCTCACTTATCCATACTCACCACATGGTGGTAGGGTCCAGATAAGAGCACCTCACCTCTCTTGTATTCTAAAGTTAGGGTTAGGTCTTTGTTATTGTTATTTTTTTCCTTATTCCTTAATCCCTTCCCTAGATCAATAATCCTCTTCCCCACTCTTCATCACTTTTCTCTCGGACACACCCCCCTTCACTAACCTTACATTTTTCTTAAATCTTGTTCATTTCCATAGAGTGAATGACCGATCGGCCTCTTTTCCTTCACCGTGATGGACTTTCTATGGACCTTTGCAGTTAATCCTTGCAAGTGTTGAATCTTCCCCCCAAGCACAAATACCATGATCTAGATATTTCTAGGGTTTCATCACTCTCCTCTAAGCTAGTCACAGTGTTTCCCTGAATCACTTTCCAATTTTCACGAAAATACCTAACTCTAAACTGAATACTTTCAAAGTAACTCTCCAAGAACATCAAAGAAGTTATTACTAACTTCTTTGATGCATTCAAAAAAGTTAAAATTTTTTCCTTCACGTATGTCGGAACCTCTGGAAACAACTCATTTGATCATATTGGAGGATTTTCTTTAAACTCCTCTAAATTCCTTGATATTGTGACATTTCCTTCCAATGACATATCAAAGAAGCTGGAAACAACTCTTCCATTCTCAATGGAGGAGTTGTTACTAACTCCTCCAATGCGATGGTAGGATTCTTTCTTAAGCCTTCTAATCTGTATAAGAGAAATTTATTTTCTTGATCTCCTATTTATCTTTTTAATATGGTGCCAATCATTTCACCCTAAAAATATCATCAAAGATTGTGAGCATTGTCTACCATTAACTTGACGCCTACAGAAGGCAACTTGCTATGTCTTGATAATTTCAGTAACTCTTATAATTTTACGATCATTTAGCTGTATTCAAATAACATGCTCTAAAATTATCCTTTTTTCATTCTCAAACATGTCATCGTGGAATATCATGGAGGAAAAAGAAACAGGGGTTGATCCATCTAGTAGCTCCTAGCAAACAATAGAGGCAGAAATTGTCAGGACCATATATGATGACATGTTAGGACTTATAGAGAAGTATGGAGAGACCTTAAAATGGGGAGAAGTGTATTATATGTTCAATAATTCAAACTTATCTATGGATTCATAAGATCCATATGAACTCCAGGTGTTCAAAAACATCAGAAAGTCAATAATTTTCAATGTGGCAACACATCCAGTGGTCGTCCCTTGTGCAAACACCATTTCGTGGATTTTGAATAGCATAGACGTAAATAGTCGATATGTATATAATGTAAGAAAATATCCTATAGCTTCATTTAGGCTCGATAATTTGGATAAATGTTATCATATTGAAGATGGGAACAAAATACTGGATGGTCAACTCCTCAGCGATTTGGAACTTACACCAAAATATTTATTCCTTGGTTAGTACAAGACGGATCAGAAATTCAAGTATAGTCCCAAGAGTCAGTACCCCATGACCAATTAAGGAGAACCAACCAGTATATGGTGGCCATGTTGTGAAAGTTGTACAAGGAGCCAAATGAAACTCATTTACCCTTATCATACATGCCCCTAATTTATTTATGTGTAGATGTAGGGGTTTCATTCAATTAGGTAGACATATTATCTGAAAATCTTAAAGTTTCCATCTCTGCAGTCATGTAAGCACAATCAGGGATGTTTCCTAGTTTCTATATGTCTTCATATCTCCTTGACATAATTTGTACTTCCCACACATAACCAAACATGGGGTGGAGTTGGTTACCCACTGACGCCACAATCCACATCTACTGCAAAGTGATTTCAGAGCATAAATACTAAACAAAATATCAAAGGATTTAGATTTTGCACCACCCCACCTTGTATGATAGAAAAATCCATAGCAATCATAAGAAGGATCAGGGACTAGTATTTGATGGATCACGATACCTATATAAGAATATATGGTGTGATGAAACCACCCCACTTTCTCCCTCGGTTCGTTCCAAGTAAAATTGTTCTTCAGGAGGTGTTGTATCAAACTATCATACATGGGATCGGAGGAATGTTATACAGAGCAAAGAAATATTTTTTTCCTCCACTACCTCTGTACATTGGCAACTATTTCTTTGACAACACCAAGCAATATCAAACATAAGTGGACATATTACTTTCCTATCACTTTGGAAATGAAATATTAAGGAGGAATGACCCTAATAATATCATCAAAGTGCACTTCAGTATCATGAGGCTCTTGTATGAATACACCACTGAATTCTAGAAAGAAGAAGAGGTGCAGCAAAATTCTAGAACCTTCGAAGAATTCATTTTCAACAAGAGTGGCTAACCAAAAGGAAGGATAGCTGACAAAGAAGAGGCCAGAAAAGAGGTTGAACAATATGAAGCTGAGAGATCTTCCCCTATATCTATCTCAATTGATTCAGGTTCCACTTAAGAGAAATAAGAATCACAAGTAGATAAAAGGATAAGGGACAAAGAGAAAGTGATGAAAAAGAATAATGATTCTAAAAAGAAACGAAAAATCAAATTCAATGAAGCAAAGGCCAGAGTTAAATATCAAGTGAAAGATAAAGTCAAGGTTGAAGGAAAAGCTAATATAGAAAAAGAAAAGGAGATGGAAGAAGTGGCAAGACTAGTAGCTGAATTGGCGGAGAAGGAAGAAAAATAAGCAATGGATAAAGTTGATGAAGATGAAATACAAAAGAAGATTTTCTAGAATAGAGATGATGCCACACACCCGATGGAATTGGATATCCCAGGAACACCCACCGCAGACACATAAGTAGAGACAATGAGAAGTGGTTTAGGCCTCGGGCCTTAGGAGCCTTTTATACCAACAAAAGTATTGGATTTAAGAATCTTCACATATGATATTAAAAATGGTAGAATTGTGCAGGAAAAAGTTTAAAAGGTGACAGTGATAGAAGGATCCCCTATATTAGTAGTTACCCAAGTCCCTGTCACAAGAGATGTCAAGAAAGACCTTGTGGAAATAGATAAATATGGTTCTGCATGTATGGATGAAACCATAGACAATATACAAATGCTATGCCAGCAGAACCAAGAGAAAGAGGTGAGGATAAAGGAGCTAGAAGAAAGACTTCACCAAGTAAATATCGATGAAAGAAGTCTCCTCAACTTTAAGGCTAGTGTGGAAATAGTTAAGAATTATTTGGAAGGTGACATCATTGACATGTATGCCAATATACACCTCTTCCAAAATATGTCTGCAATAGTCATTGACCAAAACAACTGGATACAAGTGAATTTGACACAATACAACACTATATGTGAAGGCATAGTTGACATTGATACATGGATAAATAAAAATATGGATGCACCTCCTAAGCTATACATACCCTCAAAATCAGAAAAAAAAGACAGATCTGTATGCATTATATCATTTCCAGTGGATAGGGAAAAGAGAAGATAAAGAAGTAACCAAGGAAATGGAAATATGTTCAAGGAATCACAAAGCAGCCTAGGAAATGATAAGGAATTGTTGTCTCCTAGGATTACATGAACTTGGGAAGAATTTGTCCATAGAAGAATTGGTGAATGCAATCCAGGAAAACAATAGTCGAAGGAAACATATAGTCGAAGCGACAACCTTTGTGTCCAATAATCTTATTGACCAACATCTACTATAGCCAATGAAGCTTCACACTATAGTACATGATTCTATGACAAAATTGTAAAGTGACACAAGAACCATTGATGAAAACATCACCATGAACAAATAAAAACTGAGCAACTGACATATAGGAGAACCAAGTCACTATATGACTAGTTGGAAGTTTGGATATCATATCTCCAAAGGAACATTTCATAGGGAAAGGACAAATTGATTTTCTTTCTCTTGTCCTTTTCCTAACCAATTCAAATTATATCATGTCTGCCACTTGTGCTTAGAAAAGAGATGATGAACAATTTTGTAACTTCCTCTTCAAGAAGAAGGAGAAAGGACACATAGGAGTTACTAGTTTTTTTTGTATATAATAGAATAGAAGCTCCTTTGAAAAGGAATTTTGGATTTTCAAGCATTGTATATACCCAAGAATGTTTTTGATAACTTATACATTGTTAATGAGTATTTAGAATCCCTAAGGTCAAATAGATTATAGAAGTAATTATGTGTAGAAAAAGATTAGAGCTTTGAACTACTTCAAGTAAAGATAATTACTATTTCTATGGACTGTAAGAATGCTTGTTTGTTGTAGACCGATTCTCATGCAATCTTTATCATTCTGCAATTATTGATGTTTCTTTGAATATTTCAATGCCTTGATATTTGTGGGTTATTATTGGATACATTGTTGTATTCTAGAATAATCTAATTATATACACTTGACTTCACTTGTCTCTAGTATTTATCTTTTGTTACAACTAATTGTATAAAAGTTGTGTAAGATTTTGGTTGCATTATAACTCACCAGTTAAACTAGTGTGCTCCTAGCTAGGATAGGTTAGCAGAGTTTAGTGATAGATTAGTTATCTCTACATACATAGTCTTCATCTACATCTTTGCATTTCATTTTCACCACCCACCCACTTCATAGGTACACTGGGCCATAACCGGTAAGAAAAAAACCAAAATACAACAACAAATGGTAGTCAGGCCAAATTCCGGATGAGATTCCTAAACTAAATGGTGTATAGTCTAGTTGGGACCGTATAACGAGGAGTAACCCTTGATGCTGTCAGAAAAAGTTGAACCCATGAACAGGGTCCCATCAGTTTCTTATGACAAACATTTCATTGTCCTATGTATCCATGGGTCAGTGTCTAGAAGGTTCATGATTGGATTTTATATTTTTACAACAAGCCTCTGGGAATTCATCCCCTTCTTCCCATGAAATGAGGAACAATCCCTTCTTGGGTTAGTACACCTAAAAATCCCAAAAGGTAAGGATATGAGGGGATGAAGTATGGAAAGTGACAAGTATGGTCATGAATGGCATGATGACTCATCAAGAGGACCTCCCAATATCACACCTATCCCTAAGGGTGACCCACTTACTAGGGAATAATGTCAACCACCAAAGTGAAATAGGGAAAAGAGCATAATTTCCAAGCATATGTTACATAATCAAAAGAAATTTAAAATGTAACAAACTCAAATGCCTCAAATATTGAAATGATACTCATCATAATACCTAAATTGTACCTCCTGGACAAATACCCAATGTGTTTCAGAAGCTAGATGATGTGGTGGATACCCTCATGATGAACCTAGAACTGTGGTGGTGAAGCGGGTCTCTGTCTATGCAAGTGGACATTGTTGATCAATTAGTCTCTCGGCACTCCATGTCTACAACTTGAGGGCATCGAGACATGATATCGTTAGTTATCTCCAAGATTTGGGAATAACACACTGTAAAAATATTCAATATGAAAACACTTTAACTTTGTAGAGTGAGCTTTTGATTGCTCTAGGTTGGCCACGACCTGGTATCCATCAAGATCTAAGGATGAAGGTGGTTGGAAATATTCATGAGTATGTTGCAACGAATCATGTTGGAACAAATATGTGATCATATCATTACCAATATGCCAAACATATTAATCATATGTGCATAAAGACCAATCCTCTGAAGATGAAAAATCAACTCCTTTTGTTTGAGAACTACCTTCAATGTCGTAAATGGGATATTTATCGAAACTGAAACAAATCACATGCCATCTATGCCTATCAACACGTAAAAAATGATCAATGTGTTGATCAACCATGTGTTATGGTTCCTCCGTGATATTATCTTAATCAAGTGATAAAATGGACATCAATGTCACATCAAGGTCTTCATCAACAAGATCTTATTGAAAAAATTCTTCATGGATATGTTCTTCAAGCACCTCTTTTGCAGGTGGTGGGTGATACTCTTCTTCAACTTTACACTCTTCAAATATTGTCTCATAATCCACTAGAAAGCCTTCTTTGTAAACGGAATCTCTTAGCTTTTGGATGGTAGTCTGCAAATCTGAGTAGCTGGCCCCTAATACCTGAGAAATTCTTCAACAAGCTTTGTAGAAGACTAGATATGTTTTAGATCACACAAGTTTGCAAGCCACTTTCTTTGACTTGAGTCCAAAGAAGATACAAAAATTTTCATTAGTACATCCTCATGCATTATGTTTATACTTGAATCATGCATCATATAGTTCACAACATGGGTGACTAATAGAGTTGGGTCACCATCGAATTTGGGGCAATTTCCCTCCACCCTATAGGAAAAAGGTTTCGGTATCAAAGGCATATTTTGAATATCGATAGAAGGGTATACCGTATGGAAGGCCCATGTTAAATCCTGTGATTCCATGGTTCCATTATCTGGGATGTCTCTTCAATGGATTCACTAGATGAACTTAATGTTCATAAAAAATAGAGGGAAGGGAAAGGGAACTTTCCACAAGTGGAGTTGCCATATGACTTCTAAATCATCAAGAAATGGAAAAGGAAAGGTTACATCCTTTAAGTGGAGTTTCTAGGAAATCTAGGGAAAGTATTTGGGATAGCTTACCAAAGTGTCATTAGGTCTCATAAGAGGTTTCCAAATCCTCCTCGGAAACGACGCCAAAATGTTATCGCACAAAATGTAGGTTGGGAACATCCCAAACCAAAGCATAAGATGGAAAAAAATAGGAGAATAGCTACCCACTGTGTAACACCCTGTTTCCCCCAGTCTGTAAAAATAACTATATTGGCCAAGAACTATGGCAAACTCAAAGATGTGAATGTTTGATTTGACGGACCTTTCTATAAAAGGTGGATGAATGTAAATTATGTTATGAATATGTGTTGCATGACTGCTGGGAGGGGGGATGTTCTAAAAGAGACCATGATGGATAATGAGAGGTGGTGGAAGGGACCTAGAATGGTTGCGTTAACTTCCACTGAGCCAGTACCATACTGGATTTTACTTTCTCAAAGACCAAAGCAACTCTCTGACCCTGGAATGGATTTCCCGTCAGATTGGTAGATGGGGAGGCTCCTCATGAGTTAATGAGGGGATGGGGGTGAACTGCCCATCCGTAAGATCTCTCAAACCTGACCATGGACGAGGAAATTCATGCCACACGCAATCTTGCAGAGAAAAGGAAAGAGATGAAGTGTGGTAAAGGGCAGAGGAAAAAGAATGCATGACAGGGATCACAGAAGAGAACGAGAGAAACTCTGGAAACACAAAGAGTTTTGAACATAGGAGAAGGAGAGTAACCTTTGTCCTGGATTATTTTTCTGTATCAGGGGAAGGAGAGTAACCTTCTTCCCTGACTTTCATTGAGACGAAAGTAGGAGACTGAATCTCAAAGCATCGTGGTCTAGCTCGGGGGTGGCTAGTGGTAAATCTATTTGGAGTCACTGAGCCTATGGTTGGGTGGAAATGAGCACCCCTCTCGGCAGTTGCATCACACCTGGTGGATCTGATAAGTGTTTTATACCTTGTATTTTGAATTGAATATCATGAATACATGCTCATGTTTATATGCTATAATGATTTTTGTGTGGAATAATTGCCTAGTGTTTTAGACTGAAAATAATGGATGCATATTTATACTTATATGACATAGATGGTTTCTAAACAAATGTTTAAGTCTGGGGCATGAGTTCACTTCACTGACAATTGTATTTTTTTCTTGATTCTCGTAATATTCTGGGAAGGCTCCTTGACAGTAATCTTCCCTGGGAATTTCCCCATAAACCTTGGAACCGTACCGAACCTTTACCTAGAGACTCAGCTAAGATCAAAGACAACTGCCCAAGAACCATCTGAAGGTTCATGCGATCCAGGTCTGGAAACCTTATGCAAGAAAGAGTAGCTCTCTAAGGTCTTAGAGTCGTGGGAATTTGAAGCTCCGAGAGGTTGAATTTCATGGTTCAAGCTCAGAAAGGATAGCGAGTCTGATTATCGAAAGAGAATACCCCATCATTTGGTAGACGAACAGTCGGAATCCTTTCGGAAATACCCCAGATTTGTCAAGACTGATGGATCTAGAGGAGAAGTGTAGGCATTAAGACCTCGACCCTTTTAGCCTTCACAAGTAGTGATGGAATCCAAGACCATAGAACCAAGGATCTGTCAGAGCTCTATCGACCATCGATCTTAACCTTTGCATAGGCAGGAGATTGGACTTGACAACATCCCGAAAGTCTCGAAGTATTTGGAACTGTCCATCGACACAGAACACGTGGCATTCGGATAGCATTTTGCTGACTCACGACTTGGAGTGGTCAAGGGTAAGACTGCACGAACTCACGATTCACGAAATCATGACATGATCATGGTCGTTGGATCCAAGCCACAGGAAAACCATTGGATCAGAACCTCCACGTGGTATCACATATCATGGGTTCAAAGGTTGAGAGAACTTCCTTTGAACTGCAGAAGTTGCAAAGTGCTGAGCACCGAGGGCTCGTGCAAACACATGGCACATCCGTTAGGTGGGGACCTCGTGGTTGACAGATGGCATAACAACAAGTGCCTAAAGAAAGGTGGGAGCGGGTGACAGGTGGTGGACACATGTCACCTGGGAAAGAGTCAACCCATTGTTGACTTATCATGGCTCAGGCTTTCACAGGCTGAAGAAATTGCACCTTGATCGCTAAGGTCGTGAAACGCCAAGAGATGAGTTCTCGTGCGGCGGGCGGCAACGACACAGCTCGTAAGCAGAGTACAGTGGAGGAGACAAGTGGTGTGTATGCATCACTTGGCAGAGTCCACGTAACGTTGACCTCTCACGTCTCAGGGATTCACAAAGGAGGAGCACGAGGGCTCAACACTCCAACTAGCGAAGTCGTGAGTTGCGAGTAGTGCTAGTGTTTAGCCTAGCCTATGGTTACATGTAGCAGGCGCTAGTGAGGAGGGATCCACACCCGTATCACATCTCGGGTATAGGCATTTGGAGAAAGAGGAGTTGAGAGCCTGGATTCCCAACTCGCGAGTTGTGAAAGGCACTTGTGCTAAGGCTAGGTTGTGGTTGCTGGGAGGAGGATAAGGGAAGGGATGGTTTGTGCTAGGCCCATAGAAATATCGAGGATTCTGTTCCTTGAAGAAAAAGATGAAAAATCTAGGTTGTTGTAGTGGGTGTGTGACAAATTGGTATCAGAGCATGGTTACAACACTTGGTCTACTTGGGGTCATGAATGAGTTGCGTAGAAACTCCATTTGAAGTAATCTTAAAAGGAGTAACCCTCTATCTCGACCCCCCTTTATCAAAAGTCGAAGTTAAGAATGAAAATTCCTATTGTGTGTATGCATTTGAAAAATATGAATTATGTGCTGGTTATAAATGAATATAAATATTGACTAACAACAAGTGTTTTTCCTGCACACAAGCGGACGATCAACCACGGGAAACTGCAGATGCATAGGATGGTGATGCACCATGAAGTGGGGGATGGCTCTCACAATAGAGATGAAGAGTCTAATGAAACGAGAGTGGTAGAGACCCCTCCAGATCTAGCTGAGACTGTGAGGAGCCTCATGGTCGAACTACAGAGCTGTAAGGTCAACAATGAGAGGTTGATAAAAGAGCAAGAGAAGAAAATGAAAATTAATGCAGTCTTGTTGCAGAGTTTATCAAACATACAAAGATGATTGCAGCATGGACCTGACACTAGTCACACGGATCGACGACAGACAAAGAAAAGTCGGAGTCCACCTGAGATACAGAAACGTGGTCATTTAAGTGGCCACACTGGGAAGAGAACCTCGACAAAGGTCCACCCTATAGATAAGGGACAATCATTAGATGATTCCTATGGAAAGGAAACTGGCAACTCGGAGGGATCTTCTAGTAGCAGAACTAGTTCTTATTCCTGAAGAAAACAGAAGAATCAAAAGCATTCCAAAAGTCATAATATCGAATATTTCAAGAAGGCAAAACCACCCTCTTTCGACGGTGAAATAAAGAAGGGGGAGGAAGCGGAGGCCTGGCTGCTTGGACTAAAGAAATATTTCAGAGTCCATGACTTCTCATAAAACTTGAAGGCCCGAGTAGCCACTTTCAACTTGAATGGAAAAGCTTCCATTTGGTGGGAAGACCTTAAGAATATAAAAGGGATTCATGAAGAGGACCTATCTTGGGAATGGTTTGAGAAATACTTCAAGAAGAATTATCTGTCAGAAAAGTATTTCGACGAAAAGACTAAAGAATTCTATGAACTCAAGCAGGGGCAACGCACCATAGAGGAATATGTCAACAAATTCCTCAAGTTGTTGAGGTAAGTACCCTATATAAAAGAAGAAAAGGCAAATGTGCAATGATTCATCAGTGGACTACCTAAAGACTATCAGAACAGGATTGAGTTTGATGAGCCAAAGACCCTAGAAGACACTATCCGAAAGGCAAGATATTGTTATGAACAGCTTCGGCATTAGACAGAACCTCACGAGGGCTAGAAACAGAAGAATAGTTCAAGATTCCAGAAAAAGGGGTTTAAATCCCCAAGATTTAAAAACTATAAAAATGACTCAAGGATGAGCTTCCCAACTCGAAGTGTACACCATCATAATTTATCCTCCCATAGCGGAAATAAACCTTCTGGATCTACCCCAGGAAAGACTAATAACCCAAAGAGAGAACCCTTGAAATGTTGGGGTTGTGGAGAAGAACATATGTTAAGGGACTACCTACATCGACAACAGAACAGTCGAAGAATTTACAACATTTAAGAAGCTACCACCGTCAATGATGTGGCCAGGAGTGTGCCACAAATTCATGCAGCCTTGGATGATAAACAAGCTGACAGTGATGGAGATGGAAGGTATGATCACCAACCATATAGTGTCTATTCTAATTGACCCTGGTTCAAATTTGAGTTATATAGCTCCTAAGGCTGTTGATAAGTGTAAATTGCAGCCACATAAATACACCAAGCTATGGTTGGTACAGTTAGCCACTAGCACCAAAAGAAAGGTAGCGGAGGTCATACCAGCTTGCCAATCCACTATGGGTTAATTCCCCACCCAAGCAACCCTTAACATACTACCCCTAGGATCAT